>ML784067.1:170535-194290 GCA_009831015.1 Picea engelmannii | reverse complement strand
GCACTTATTTATTTATCATTTTCTTAGGGTCCCTCAGTTTCTTATGAGAGGCTTTTTATTGCCTTCTCGGGGATCCCCTGGGCGAAGCATCTCTAGGTTTTAATTTTCCTATGGCTTTTATCTTTTACCAGCTGCTTTACCTCTTGGGCCTTTAGCCCCTTCTTCCCACAAGACAAGATGTACTCCGGATGGTCCTCCTAATGGCCAGACTAGGGGAATGGGATGGATGAGTGGGTTTTAAGATGGAAAAGTGATAATATGAGGGGAGCGGACGATGGTTCTTCAAACCCCCATTGGTGGCTGCCCAAAACCCATGAATACCAACTTACTAAGCTACCCAGTCAATCACCCCAACAATGGTCAAGTAGATTAGTGTAAAGTCCAAGCAGTTATCTGAAATGAAAGAGATCTAATGCATACATAAGAGGGTTATAATGATCAAATATGACACATACCATGATACCTCGGACTAATTACCTCATGGAGCAAGAGCCCTCTTTGATGCAAGCCCAGGCCGGTAATGATGGAGGCTGGTACTGCTGGCAGGACAAATCTGGCTGAGAAAAAGAAGGTGGGTCCTCCAGGACCATGCTCAGGTCGCTCCTACTCTCGGTACTCCATGTCTAGGACCATGTGGGCCTCGAGACATGATCTCCTAGTTATCCCTAGATATCGGGGATAACAGGGTTGAAGCCCAGAGCAACCTTCTCTTACACAAAGAACTTAAGGATCTCATATAAGTGATATTTCTTCACAGAGCAGAAGGACTACATTCCTCACCATGCAATATTTCTCTCCAAGGGGCCTAAAGGGGCCTCCTCCACAATGCTTACATAAGGAATTTATATAGTTTCCCTCTCTCCATAATTCAAGGAGACAAGATCCACAAATTTAGGATCTAAATAACAGCTCAAGGACAAAAATTAGAAAGCATCTCAACCAACCTATGAGACCCTTAACTTCCCCTTGAGACTGGAAACCACTTGAGATAAAATGAAGAAGAATCTCAAACCAACCTATGAGACTCTCATCCTCTTCTTGAGAATAGAAAAACTAGTTTTGAGGTGTATTCTCACACAAAACTAATTTCCCCTTAAAACTAGGAAATTAATTTGTGAGGTGGATTCTCACACAACTAATTTCCCCTTTTTACAAATTAAATGAAAAACACATGAGTAATTCCACTCACTCCAAGTATTAATCATTTTTTAATGAACAATACATGAGCTTCTCACATTTATTTAAAGTATTAATCATTTTTACAATTTTAAATGCGGCATTAATCATTCTTCTTTTAAACTTTGTCGCCTATCATCAATTAACATTTTAATGATATTCTTCATGGTGTGCAAAGTATTCAATCCTTAAGTGGAAATCCTCCTAGATCAGCAATAAACCAAATCATGAATAATCCACTTGCATGAAGAAACAGATCGATCTTATGGCTTAGGTACTTCAGCAGAACAAGCTTGGAAACTTCATTCCAGAAGGAGCCAAGAAGAATAAGGAAGAAGATCCCGCGTCTAAGAAAGGTATTCATCATGCTCTGGTTGCAATTAATTCCTCATCTGATTCATGGATTATAGATTTTGGCACATCACATCATATGGCAGCGAAAGAGGAAGTTTTCACCTCTTTGCGTATCATTCCCCTATTCTCATGGGGGATGATACTCCGGTAGCAGTAATAGGAGAGGGAAGAGTGGAACTCCATTATGGAAGTTTTGATAGTGTTTTACATGTTCCAAAGATTTCTATAAATCTGCTCTTAGTTTATCAGATCACTCAGATAGATAAAAAGGTTGAATTTACATCAAATTCAATTTCTGTACTTGACATGCATGACAATTCCATTATTTCCATTGGTGTGATAGATCACAAATCAAGGTTGTATAAATTCACTAAGTTTGCTAACCATAACTCCTCTTTACTACTTACGCATGCTAATGATAGTAATAGAGTATGGCATGAGAGATTTGGTCATTTAAACTTCAGGTACATGCAGCAACTTGCCAAGCAAGGAATGGTCAAAGGTTTGCCAAATATTTACTTTTCTGAAGGGGTTTGTGAAGGCTTCTTTCTTGGCAAGCATCCTGAAGAGAAGTTTGAAAAAGGAAAGGCAAGGAGAGCCTCCTCTTCCTTGGAGCTTGTTCATAGTGATCTCATGGGTCCATTTCCACATCCTTCCATCAACAAAGCAAGGTATGTCCTTACATTCATTGATGATTACTCACACTATACTTAGGTTTATTTTCTCAGGAAAAAGTCTGAAGTTTTTGAGCATCTCAAAGACTTCAAAGCTCTAGTAGAAACACAGATTGGGAAGAAAATCAAGATCCTTCGTACAGACAATGGGAGGGAGTATATCAACAAAGATGTTCAGAATCTTTGTCATGAGGCTGGTATCCAGTTGCATCATACAGTTCCATACACTCCGCAGCAGATGTTCAAAATCTTTGTCATGAGGCTGGTATCTAGTTGCAGCATACAGTTCCATACACTCCACAACACAATGGAGTTGTTGAAAGGAAGAACATATCTCTCAAGGAGACGACCAATTGCATGTTCCACGCAAGGTCTCTTCCTTCCAAGCTTTGGGCTGGGGCACTTAACTGTGTTGCTTATATAAAGAACAAATCTCTTCATCGATCTTTTGAGGACATGACACCTTTTGAGGCTTGGACAGGTGACAAACTAGATGTCACACACTTTCACATCTTTGGATCTCATGCATGGGCCCATATTCCTTCTGAAAAGAGGAAAGCATTAGATCCACAGAGCACACCTTGCATCCTTGTGGGATATCCAAATGATGTGAAGGGGTATAGGTTGATTGATCCCTCTACAAACCGGCTCATCATTGAGCGCAGTGTCCAGTTTGAGGAGATTCCTTTGTATGCACCTTCAATGCAACATACAGATACTCTTGTGCTTCCATCAGTTCCAGACATCAAAGATGATGATTCCATACACTCAGATGCTACATATTCAGACTCAAATTCAGAGGATTATGTACATGGAGTTGAGCAAGTAGTATAACCAGATGAGGAGCCAGCGGTAGAGCTTCAGCAGATGCCTAAGTGGGCACAGTCCACACTTTAGGAACATGAGTCCTTGCAGGGAATCCATTGGATTCGACGACTCGATCTCAGCATGTTGAGCACTCTCATGTACTTTCACCTTCTAAACCTGCGATGCCCATGTATTTCTATATGGTCCAATCTTCAGATCCACATACCTACAGTGAGGTTGTGGGAAAACCTTTATGGGAAGTAGCCATGCAGGAGGAGTATGACTCACTCCTAGAGAATCAGACTTGGGATCTAGTTCCACTTCCACCAAAGAGGAAACTTGTCAGATGCAAATGGGTCTATAGGACCAAGAGGGCAGCAAATGGTCAGGTGAGCATGTACAAGGAAAGAATAGTTTCAAAAGGATTTCAACAGATTCATGGGATAGATTATGATGAGACCTTTGCTCCTATAGCAAAGATGGACTCCATTCGCTCGGTTCTATCCATGCAACAGTCAAAGGATGGGAAGTTCACCAGATGGATGTGAAGAATTTTTTTCTTCATGACGGTCTTTTAGAGGATATCTACATGGAACAGCCACAGGGGTTCATTCAGAACTCATCTTTAGTATGCAAACTGAACAAGTCACTCTATGACCTCAAGCAGACACCTAGAGCATGGTATGAAAAGATGGATTATTATCTGCTTTCACATGATTTTATCAGATGTAAATCTGATTGCAATGTTTAGATGTTGAGGACTACTGACTCTTTGATGATTTTAGTACTCTGTGTTGATGATCTTTTGATCATTGTTAGCTCTGCTTCAGTCATTGTTGCGGTCAAAGATATTTTGCATGATAGATTCTCTATGATGGACATGGGTCCACTTCATTTCTTTCTTGGTCTTGAGATTAGTCAAGATGATTCAGGCATCAAAATTTCTCAGGCTAAGTATGCCATGGATCTTCTGGATAGATTCCATGTGACAGAGTATAAGTCTTCACCTACACCCTTCTTATATAGGATCATACTTGAGGATGGCGGGGATACACCATTAGTGGACAAAACTTTGTATCTACAGTTGGTGGGGAGTCTTTTGTATCTCACCCACATCCGTCTGTATATCTCATATGCAGTAGCAACAATTTCCAGATACATGTAGGAGCCCTGTGATATGCACTGGAAGGCTGCCAAGTGCATCCTTAGATATTTCCAGGGCACCATGAGTTATAGGATTCACAATGAAAATGGTTGTGTATTAGATCTCATAGGCTTCATAGATTCAGATTGGGTTGGAAATGGCACAGATCGCATGTCCACTTCTCGGTACACTCTCAGTTTGGGGTTAGGCCCTATTTGCTAGTCAAGTAAGAAGCAATCAACCATTGATTTATCTTCTGTAGAGGCCGAGTATGTAAATGTGTTGAACCTTCACAGAATAGATCTAGTTAGAAAATACCACATAAATTTGCAGAGAGAAATTAAGAAAGAAGAAGCAAGATAGAAAGAATGGAAGAATTCTCATTAACCGTATTCCACACTCAAAGAGTGAATAATTTATAATATATATAGAATAAATGAGTAACTAATGAGCCATAATGGTGGTCTAGATTGATCTGGACACACACCAACAATTACAAGAGTAAACTACCACCTAATCTAGTCTCTCAGGCAGTTACGGGAGTGAGCTACCACCTAGCTGAGTTAACTAATCAACTAGTCTTCAGTTAACTGACTGAATAAAGAGTAGTGAGTTGGTGAAGATCTCAATGTTGCATGGTGACAAAACCAATGCAACATCTAAACTCAACTCAACTAGTCAAACTGAAGTGTCCACTGAAAGAGAATATTCTCTAGGTGGAATATTCTCCCCTAAAATAAAGGAGACTGGATAATGACTAATTATGACTAATAAACAAAGAATAACCTTAGGAAAAATAAATCCTAGGTGTGTGTGAAGTAACTCCAACACCCCCCCTGAACATCACTATGGTGAAAATAAAGAATAGGTCCCGGCTACGAGGCCATGTTAGGTACCCAAATACAAAAGATACATTGAAATAAACGAGGAAAGAGGGAAAACCTCATGGGAACAAACCCCCTCCCCTCAAATTACAATGCATAAAATAAAAAATGATAAGGAACAAAAGGCAATTGCTAAGCAACCATGTCCTTCACTCCAAGAAGACCTTGCAACTGTGCAAGTTTGTGCTCTTTAAAGATTTTGTTGAAGATTTAGATGTCTGCACGGATCTGATGAAGTATATGCATCATTGATATTTCCACACATATCCACTTTATCTTATTGTAATGAATAATATCCAAAAAAAAATGGATGAAATTTTGAAAACTGTGCGGCCGTTTCAGACGATTGTTTTTTTGAAATTGGATATTTTTCCGAGAGGAATTCAAATATCCAATTTGTTTCTGCAAATTTTTCTCAGAAAATATAAGAATGGCGTCTGATGTGCGCGGCTCCCTTTTTTACTCTTGAGATGCATGCATGGTGCATGCAAAAGTGTCTGCATGTGAATCCTGAGATGCATGTCATATATCTTCCATATGAATTTCAGAAAACAAATCTGAAATGGAGTAGACATCATCTTCAATTAATGGAATACAAATTTCTGCAAATACTTTTGTAGAAGACTTTTCATAATAAGAGGCTTGATCTTTTGATGGCTTCTCTTCTGGCTCTATGTGTTCGACCTCCTACATGAAATCTTCACAATATTCTTTACTCCCAAATAGAACCTCCAATCTAGTCCATAATTCATTTGGAGTTGATCCTTGTGATTCTTCATATACTTGATGGAAAAGTTCAGGAGAAACAAACATGCAGATACTTCCTATGGCCATATCTTGTTTATTGAGAAAGTATTTTTTCTCATCGACAGAATCAGGCTCTACTTCCATTGCCATGGTTATTTGGTATAAGCCTCTACTTCTGAGAAGAAGTAGAATCTTTGGCTTCCATTCCAAATAGTTATGAGGTGTGAGAAGTATTTCCGGCGAATAATCCATCTTTTTGTTGTCTTCAATCTTTTGTACCTGCAAAAAATGATTTGGTGTAGATTTTTCTTAGCAGTATGTCAGCTTTGATACCATGTAAATGTGTTGAACCTTCACAGAATAGATCTAGTTAAAAAATACCACACACATTTGCAGAGAGAAATTAAGAAAGAAGAAGCAAGATAGAAAGAATGGAAGAATTCTTATTAACCGTATTCCACACTCAAAGAGTGAATAATTTACAATATATATAGAATAAATGAGTAACTAATGATCCATAGTGGTGGTCTAGATTGATCTGGACACACACCAACAGTTACAAAAGTAAACTACCACCTAGTCTAGTCTCTCAGGCAGTTATGGGAGTGAACTACCACCTAGCTGAGTTAACTAGTCAACTAGTCTTCAGTTAACTGACTGAACAAAGAGTAGTGAGTTGGTGAAGATCCCAATGTTGCATGGTGACAAAACCAATGCAACATCTAAACTCAACTCAACTAGTCAAACTGAAGTGTCAACTGAAAGAGAATATTCTCTAGGTGGAATATTCTCCCCTAAAATATAGGAGACTGGATAATGACTAATTATGACTAATAAACTAGGAATAACCTTAGGAAAAATAAATCCTAGGTGTGTGTGAAGTAACTCCAATAGAGTATAGAGGAGTAGTCAACTGTGTCATTCACGCACTTTGGATTCAACACTTCCTTACCGAGCTTGGTATCCATCTTCACTGTCCGACTATCATATGGTGTGACAATCAAAGTACACTGAGATTTTGTAGAGATCTAGTACAACGACAACGAACCAAACACATTGAGGTCCATGTGCATTTCATCAGAGATCTAGCACATGACAAGGCCATTGATCTGCAATTTTGTCCTTCCTCTTAACAAACTGTCAATATCTTCACCAAGACCTTCACTAGGATGAAGTTTCAGACTTTGTGGGATCAACTTGGAGTGAAGAACACAGTTGCCTAACAACTTCCTTTTCTTCTTTTGATACATTTTCTTTTGAGGGGGGGATTTTGTTCCCATGTGGTTTTCTCTCTTTCCTCATTTTTATTCAGTGTTCATTAGTTGCATTGTACATGAGTACCTAATATGGCCTAGTTGCCAAGACTCATTTTTACTCCATAATGATGTTCATGGGGGTGTTGGAGAAATTTCTATTTTCAACACACTAGCTCAGTGGGAGTTAACTGACTAGTTATATTTTAGACTTTCTATTTAGACCATCACTATTATGCATGCATACATTCCTAAGAAAAGCTAACTATTTGATTGTTTTTCTTAATTATGGAATGTTCTTTCCTATATATGAGTGGTATTCCACTCATTCATTGTATCACAATGATTATCATTGATTAGCTCATTGGAGTAGTGTGAATATATTTTCTCATTCTTCCATATTGAATCTCTCGTCCTTTCTTGATAAGCTTTGTTTGTACTTGCTTTAGCTAGATCCCTTGTGCAGGTTTCAATGAAACATTGAAAACAAGGAGACTTGTTGGGGATGTAATTCAACGAATCTAACCAAAAAATAAATGATAAAACCCCTAAAAACAATTATGGAAATGAAAGATGGTTTGAGGGATGAAATACTTACTTGAACGTCCCTTTATATGAAGAAAAGAGATGTAGATCTGAATGTGTTATTTGTTATAATAATGCAAATCTGCACATTATCCTCCAAGAGACCCTTGTAATATATATTTAATAAAGCCCAAAAAACTCAAGGGTAAATTTATCTTGGGGTAGGGAAATTCCCAAGTGGAAAAATCCCCAAGATCTACTAGCTTACAAGATATGAAATTGAAAAACTAAGCTAGGGTATGATTTTTTGTGTAATTTTATAATAAGATGAATGATTGAAATGTAGAAATAACTGGTTAAAGAAATTGAGAGAACTTTATCTTTTTTTTTTGTTTTTTAAATGGCTCTTTGTTTGAGAAATTATGACCCCACGAGTTCAAGTTCGACCCTTGGACATATTTCTAGTTCATTGTTCTAGTTCATTGGGTTTGGAGTTGAAGGACTATCGCCCCCAATACTAGAAATTTTAAAAAGAAGATGGGTTGCTCCTCGGATTTGTTAGGTAAGCTCATTGTCGGATGGTCTCCAAGACAATCAATCAACTTGGGCCAAAGTAACAAACAACCATTTGGTTGAAGCTACTTCCAAAGAAAATGGTCACTTAGGTGTGTTTCACTAGGCACCCACAAGGAAATGGAAGAGAAGAAAAGTCTAGCTCCTTTCCTCCACATGACTATGTAGCCCCTCAATGGATTGATTAATCACCACTTGCAATTATTCTGAAAAAACCATGTTTAAGCACAAAATAGAATATCCTTGGACAAGAAAAACAAACATTACATTAGACAATCCACAGAGACACAACAAAATTGAGTTCAAAATTATGGCATTCTGATCTCACAAAGTTTCCAACAACATGAATGAGAGCTTGTAACGGCTAGTTCTCCATTTCTCATTAAAATAATATTTATTGACTTGTCATCCACAAGCTGGAGACTAAGTCATGACAAACAAAATGATTTTAATCAATTTTTTACATTAAAAATCTGGCCACTAAGAGGTTTGACTTGACCAAGTGGCAACAACAGCTGGCTGCAATAAATATCAACAATTAAGAAATGAACCGATTTGACTTAGAGATGCACCATATAGATACAAGAATGTTCCACGATTGTTTTTTGACCTTCGCTACTCCAATGTTTCACTTGATTAACCCCAACGGCTAGCTTCTTTACCTCACAACTGCTAAGATACATTGGTTTAGCCAACAACTAGGAAAATGTACGACAACATTAGTGGGAGGTTCCTTTAATTTATATTCCACGACTCTCTTTGACTTGGATAAAGTGGCTAACCATTGGCTCAAGGGGTGGTGGCTCTATTTGGGCAACGATCCACATAAATTAACCCATGACTAGTTCAATTGACGGATCCCTCTAAATTAAGTTGGCAACTCCCTTAGAGTTGGTCAATTTGATGATTAGGGGATGATCCATTTTGTTGTATTTACAAAGCACCAATATATGTACCTTGGACCCCACGTTCCACTTAACACCCACAACATATTTTGATTCAGTCATCATTTTGACATGGTGGCTCTTTTTAATTGGCTGCTCTATAACCAAGTCCGCCCTCTAACATTTCCACTTCACCCTATCGCATGGTCGTTGGGTTAATCAAAGTGCTAGAAGATTTTTAGTTTGGTGGCTCTTCATAATATGGTGGCTTTTCTTCACATAGTATGCAAGTCTCTTATTTTAAATCTGCCCCCTGCATATGCAACATACCACATGTATTTACCATGAAAAATACTTTACAAAGCCGATGGGATACTCAAATAAGAGGCACTAATGTAGTGGACCATAACATCATTATCCACTCACCCCTTTTTAACTTTTTAACTTTTTAACTATACGCCTCTTCGATGTGGGTTTAATATGAAATTCACCTTTTTCCTTTTGGTTCACTTAATAAAATAATAAAGAGGGAATGGCATGGTCTCTTTTAAAAAAATTCCTTGTGATAATATAATGTTTCCTAAACCATGGTGAGTGGTTAGAATCTAAAGGGGGTGACCCAATTAAAATTGCCATGCTTTGCTAATCCATGTAAAATTATCGGATTGGAAAATTTTGACACATGGTTGTTGCTTGTGACGATATTTCATTTATCTTTGGTGTTGGAACTTTCCTTTTAAAACAATCGAGATAGAACTTTATATGCATTTTAATCTGCCCACTTGGTCGGGTTTTGCCGAATCCATGTAAAAATTCTTGGACTGAAAAATTCTTCCACATGGGTTTTGTCTGGGATGTGATTTGTTTATCCTTTATCATTGAAACTATCCTTGCATGTTGCTAGATGACTCTCTATTGCCGTGTTTTTTGGTACATGTGATTTTGTGACCCTTCGGCAACTAACTTTTGCTTACAACCCGACCTTTTTCTGACATTTCAACGTGGCATGCTAAGTATGCATGAAAACGGTTAATTTGAGCCCCTATTGTATTTTCGGCCCTGGGATCCCATGCATGGGGATCCGTGAACTACCTCGAAATCCATGAAAATGTGATAACTTTGTGATACTTCCATGTTGTGAACTACGAATGATAATTCACCATGGCCAACAGATGCATACAAACTCAATATAAAATAACCATGTGGGAAAACATAGGTGTGCATGACATGAACCAGACCAAGCCCCACAAACTACAATCACCCCTACATAAGACTCACGGATCCACACGAATCATGTATCTACAATAGATCCATTCCAAGGCCTCCAATCCAATCCAAGACGAAAATCATTGAGATGGGAACTAAGGAAACTGATCATGGTCGAACCAAGTCTAGGCGTCCATTATAAATCAACATCCACTATGGTTTACATGGCTTTAACTTGCACCCTTGTGATTACAATGGTGTATCCAAATAAAAAATGTTGGGTATCTACTGGAGAGGTTTGGCCACATCTGAAGTGTCCAGGAGAGGTCGAAAATATGGTTGAAGAAGTTCCACATTAAATAGGGTGAGGGCCAAGGAAAGGGGAAATACTTAATTCAAAATCATTCTCATGCATAGCCTTGGTGATGGTGTAAGGCCCATAACGGAGTGGGTCGACCTTTCAATAGGGTCCCATGAGGCACTCTTTTTGCAAATGAAACCATGCCTTATCTCCCACCATACACTTGTGTGGTACCTGATGATGTTGATCATGGCTTTGCTTGTACTTGGTAGTTGCTTTCTATAGAATATCCTGAAATTTTTTATGGATATGTTGGATTCATTAAACAAGATTGGCTACTCAATAAGCCTTGGTCTGAGCATGGGAGGACTCTTCCTGTGCAGCTATAATGGGAAAATCTACATCCATGGGGGCCAATGCCTAGAACCCCAAACACACCCGAAAAGGGCAGTGACCAATAAAACTATGGAGAGCTTTGTTGTAAGTATGTTGAACATAAAGAAGACTTGCATCTCAATCTAAAACAATGGTCCATAGGAGGCCAAAATGAACCCAAACATGCTCAAAGAGGAGCTTAGTAGTGTCCTCGACTATGATGCTCCTCTTGCAAGGTCTCAAAACTACCATCTTAGAGAATTTATCAATGACCACTGTTATCCCCCAGTTTAGGGATAACTAAGGAGATTATGTCTCGAGGCCCACATGTCCTAGACATGGAGTACAGAGAGCCAGATCGACTTGAGCTTGGCCCTGGAGGGCCCATCTTTTCATTCTTCAGCGCCTCCACTTTGTCAGAAACAACAACATCTGTCACCTCGGCTTGGTCCTATAGTAGAAATGGATCTTGCTCCATGAGGTTATGAGTCCGGGTATCATGGTATGTGTCACTATGATCCTCAAAACCTTTGAATATATGCACTCAATTATTTTTTCTTCTAACAGGTGCTTGGATCTTATACCTCTCCACTTGACCATATCTGGGGGAAATGACAAGATGCCCTAGTAAGCTGGTACCCACAAGCTTTGAGTTGCCACTGGGGGGATTCATGAGAATCCATCATCCGCTCCCACCATACTTACCACTTTCCATCTTTCTCCTTCTCATCCATCCCATTACATTGGTCTGGGCATTGGGTTGGACAAATATTTAAGGGTTGTACCTTACCTTGTGGGAAGAAGGGGCTAAAGGCCCAGAGGGTAAAAGTAGTTGGAAAAAGATAGAAGCCAAAGAATGAATCCTTGATATGCTTTGCCCAGGGATCTCCGAGAAAGAAGTAAAAAGCTTCTCGGCAAGAAATAGAGGGACCCATAAAATAATAAAACAAGACCTAATTAGAGGATAAGGGGTCTCATCACGAGCCAACCTCTTAGGTCCATGTGCATGTAGAAGTATGACACTACCAGCAGTTGGTCACCATGCCAGGGTAGTGGCTCTTGGTGGCGTAGCCAAGAGAAAGGGGGTCTCATCACGAGCCAGCCTTCTCATTTTTGTGAAATGCTTGTGGGTAACATTACCACCACAAGTCACCACGCCAGGGTTGTGTCCCCTAACTAGCTTCTTGAAAGAAAAAGCAATAAGAATAAAGACAAAAGGCATGAATGAGCTTGGAAACATTTGCATCCATGACAGGTGTAGCTCACCCTCTACAGAGGCACCCACAGGGAAGTCATACATTTCCCTGCTATCACTGCACCCCTTTCCCAGACATCCCTTACCACCTCATCCACTCACATGGCTTAGATTTGATTTCTCCCAGAAACATCCCACATCCAGTGAGCATTAGCCTAATAGCACGTCCTAGCGTTTCCTCCAAACTTGGCTTGTAGATTAGTATAATGTCTTTGAGCACTTGTCTGGGTAAAGGGGGTTTTATACACATGTTTAATAACTTGATGATTATATGTGATTAAAATTGCTATGATCCCTGTGACTTATGAGCCCATGGAGGGCGTATCTATTGATGTTACAGGACCATACCCGATGGATAGGTACACATGGGGAGATGATAAGTTCGGACCTCCATGGGGCTAAAAGCCCACCAGATGGACGCTCGAACCCCAGCAGGGGGCAGAGACAGATTAGAGGATTGCACCAGAAAAAGAGGACGACGTTCCACTAGAGGCAGCTTGGCAGACCCGTACCCAGGGGGGTTGTTCCCTTTCCACCAGGACGTAGGCATTGGAAGGCTCATGATGTCACCCAGGACACCCATGACGTCATCTAGTGCTTTTGGAGGTTTTGGGGGGCAGTTGTGTGCCAAGTGGCACGTGTGGCAGGTTCCTGAGGCCCAAGAAGGCCTAACGTTTTTCCCTAGAAGGCCAATGTTTCCCTAAAAGGGCCTAACGTCACCCTAAAAGGGAATGACATCATCATTTATGCTTGATTTAGGGTTTTAATTGTGACATTTAATGTAAAACAATATTTTTGATGTAAACTAGCCATGTCGGTGTTTTTTGACCTCAAATAAAATTAAAGGTCAATGGTATTGTATAAATAGAGAGCCAAAACTCTCATTTTATCATCATCTTTCACTCACACTTGTGTGAGGTCTGAAATTTGTGGCCCTCATTAGGGTTTTTGGACTGAAATTTAGTGCGCACTTGTTGGAGGAAGGATTTTTTTTTGGTGAAATTGGCATTTTTCTTGGTGGAAAGTCTACAACTAGGGTTTTGCTTGATGATGCTTGGTGAATGTGAGTAAAATTTCGCAATTCTTCTCTTACTTGAATGGTTATGGTGTTTTACTTTGCATTTTCTTAATGCTTATGAAATTGCTAGCCTAAACCGTAGGGATCAAGCACATGTTATTGTCCTTGTTCTAATTTGCTATCCACCTACTAGATTGTGCCAAGGAGCCATTTTATTGAAGTCATTGCTAGGGCCTTGCCATTGCAACACCCTAGCATTTGTTATTTCATCCTAGCCGATTTTACTTTATCATTGAGTTAAAAAAGGAGGAAAATCTATTAAGGCCTAGGGTTACCTACACCTTAGTAATCGTTTTCCCCTAAGGTTTAGTGGTTGAAGCCTCGGTTTACCGACACTTCATCCATCAATTCCTCTTTTCTTTAGCTGTATTAATATCATCTTAATCCTTCCATTCTTGCAACCACTTATTGACTCCATTTTTCCCTATGAAAGCACTAGTCTAAGATCTCTCTCTTGAGTGTTTTGATAACAACCTTCAAACATCTAAATCTTTGAGCAAACTACTAACACCTTCTAACCCTAGATTAGATTGAGCTACTAACCTTATTGTTGCTACTATTCAATTAAGTTACAGCCATATTTTGCAACATTTAAAGTTTCTCTAAGCGATTGAAAAGATTGACTAATGCATAGCCTTATTTGCTTCTGATGAATGCCGGTGTTATGACATTGATGATTAATTATTCCTGCTCACTTTGAAGCTTTTCTAAGGCATTAATTGTGAAGTATTGTCTTGTGATTATTGCTGCTATACATCTCTATTTACTTCATCAATATATTAGTCAATTGTTTTTATTGAGAAAGTCTCTGATTATATGAAGTACTAACCAGCAAGTGCTCTTGCAAATATAGTTTTATGTTGCTTTGTTCCGGGCAGGTACACTTCTGGTTTATTATTTCTTTATTGGTTGTTTAACCGGACTTTCTGATCGGTGGTGACTTGTGAGAGGGAACCTTTTACTTGGCCTTTATCCTTCTCCTTCTCAAAACCCCAGGTCACCAGGGACATCTTCCATGGGCCTACCACCCTAAATAGAAAGAGACACCCTATTGAGGTGACAGTGATAGGATAGTCTCTCGTTATGCCAATTTGCCTTTCCCTTCTATCAAAGTACAAATTGCACGATAACAACCACGAAGACATAGCCATTACCATGCTTGGTTGAAGGTAGAATGAACATGTAATTCATGGAGATGCACTGCCAAGGACTCTTAGGAGTAGGTAGAGGGGCGTATAGCCCCTATTTATTAATGGCAGGTTTGGCTATGGTGTAGGCAGTGTAGAATCTAATATACTTGCTTACATTGTGTCGAAGCTTCGATCAATAAAAAAAAAATTCTGTATCACCACTGTTTTTTCCATGCCAAAGTGTCTCATCGCCCGGCTGTAATGAGCTTCCCAAATCAGTTTTGCATGCTCGCTTGAAGGAACATAGATATGTCTCAGATGGAACAAGAGTCCATCTTGGAGATAAAATTTTGTAACTGGTTTGCCTATGCTCAATGTCTAATAGGTAGCAACAAAGTCAAAGTCATTGTTATATAATTGTAGCCATCCAAAGGTCTCATGCCCACAGAAGTTGAGACCTGTTGTTAGTGCCACAACAGGTGGTCGATTGAGGCAGTCTGCAACATGCTTGGTGATGCCCTTCTTGTACTTGATGTTCAAGTGGAATTGTTGCAGGTACGTAGATCACTTCTGACGACAATCATTCTGTAACTTTATTTGTGTCTGCATGAATTGTAGAGGCTTGTGATCAGTGTGGATGATGGTTTCCTTTCCCAAAATATAGTTCTTATATTATTGACATTCCTGCACAATGGAGTACATCTATTTGTCCTCGGTGGAGATCTCCAAATGGCATCATGTAGTGTTTCACTGTGATAGGACACTAGATTCCCATGTTGAGTGAGGACTGCATTGATGCCATAATCTGATGCATCTGTCTCGATATCAAATGGTTGTTTCAAGTCTGGTAGAATAAGGATTGATGTTGAGCAAACGTGGAATTTCAAATTCTCAAATGTTTTTTGTTGTATCGCAACCCAAACAAACTTGGCCTTGGCTCCACCCTTGGTCACTTGGCTTAGGGCATGTTACCTCTCCAATAGGTACCCTAGAGTTTTCATTTTGGTTACACCATTGTAATCCCAAGGATGCAAGTTAAAGCAATGTAAACCATAGTGGATGATTTTTGTAGTGGACTCCTAGACTTAGTCTGATCATGATCAGTCCCCTTAGTCCATGTTCCAATGTCTCATGTCCTGGGTAGGATTGGAGGCCTTGGCATGGATCTATTGGAACACATGATTGTGTGGAGCCCTAGGTCTTATGTAGGGGTGCTTGCAGTGTATGAAGCCTAGTCTAGTCCATGTCATGCACACCTATATATTCCCACATGGTTATTTTCTATTGATTCTATAAGCATCCCTTGTCCATGGTGCACTATCATTTTTGTTCTCAACATGGCAGTCTCAAAAAGTTTTCATCACTATATTTCTTTTGAGATAGTTCAAAGATCCCAAGGAATTGGAGGAAAAAATACAACATGGGTTCAAAATGATCAAGAATAAATAACGATCATAAGCTATAATCCATAATGCAAAATTTCGATTGATGAAGTATTAAGGGAGATATTGCCTCCCAAGGAAAATTCGTCCTATTTCTTCTAAAAAATTGTTGGAAACATATCCCAAGTCAAATGATCAAAGGAATGAGACATTGGGGTCTACTAGCCTTGGGAAAATATTTCACAAGTCAAAGATGCTCTTTCTTCAAAGAAAATTAATAAACTTGTCCACCAAATGACCAAATCATCCTCTCTTCAGAAAAATTGTAACCTCTCATGAGATATTCAAGTAGTCAAACTAGTCGTTAGAAGGAGATGATATTGTGGACAAATTATAACCATTTTAGCTCATTCTTCAAGGAGATGTTGTCCCTAAGAGGAACGTTGGAATTCTCTCACCCAAATCAAACCATCTCTAGCATCATCTGATTTCTCTTTATGGTGGAGCACACCTGCCATGTGGACAAGTCAATGGTCAATTATTCTAAAGTTGGAATTTATCCCATTTTTTAGCATGGAGCTATGCAATAAAAAAATATATTCAATGGTTTATCCTACAACCAATTGTGGATGAGCAAACCAAGATAATCATTATTTTATGAGGGAGGTAGAAACTAGTCGTTACAATAAAAATTATATAAGGCTAGTCCCTTCTATCATTTTAGCATGGAGTTATGTAATAAAAATATATATTCAATGGTTTATCCTCCAACCAATTGTGGATGAGCAAACCAAGATAATCATTATTTTATGAGGGAGGTAGAAACTAGTCGTTACAATAAAAATTATATAAGGCTAGTCCCTTCTATCATTTGATGTTGTTGAAACTTTGTGAGATCATAATGGCATATTTTGGAACTCAATTTTCTTGTGTCACTGTGGATTGTCTACTATAATGTTTGTTTTTCCTGGTCCTCGATTATTGTAATTGTTCTTTGACAGGGGTTCCTTAGGAGAATTGCAAGAGGTGACCAATTGATCCATTGAGGATCTACATAATCACATGGAAGAAAGAAGATATACTTTCATCTTGTTCCTTTCTTTGTGGGCTCTTAGTGTAAAATATCCAAGTTGTTGGACCAACTTCTTCAAAAGTAGCTTCAACCAAGTGGTCTATTTTCACTTTGACCCTAGTTGATTGGTTATCTTGGAGACCATCTATCAAGGAGATCTCTTAGCAAATCCAAGGAGGAATCCATCTCTTGTTAAATTTCTAACATTGAGAGCGTTAATCCTTCGACTCCAAACCCAATAGACTAGAAATCCACTCGAACCAATCTTAAGCTTGCAGCGTCACAATCTCTCAAACTAAGAGACATCTTAAGGTAAAAGGTAAGAGGTAAAATCTCTCAATTTATTCAACCAATTAAATTTCAAATATTTCAAATCATCTTTTATTACAAAAATACAAAAAAGTCATACCCTAGCTTTGCATTTCATTTTTATCTTTTATAAGCTAGTAGATCTTGGAGTTTTTGTTCCTTGGAAACTTCCCTACTCCAAGATACATATTCCCTTGATTTTTATGCTTCATCGAATCTTTTTTACAAAGATTTTCTTGAGAAATAGTGTGTATATATGCGTTATTATAGCCAAGAAAACTTTCAGATCTACACTCTTGTGGACAAATACAAGGGTATATATTGTAAGTATCTACTTCATAAACCCTTATATATTCATTCCAGATCTTATTTATATGTTTTATCTTTATTTTTGGTCAATTTAGAGTAAAATTTTATTGGTTGTAGCAATAAATTTTATTGGTTATAGCAAATTTTGTGTTTTGACCCTAGGGAAAATTGAACCCCAATTCTGTAAAAGTCATTTACAGCTAGCTGGAAATTGATTTTACAATAGATTTGAAGGCTCTAGGACACAAGTTTCACTTGTACTTTGATTCTCTATCCTCTAAACCCATAGAGCTATTGATATACTATATCTATACACTTCTAGGAGACATCAAAGGGCCATTATCTTATTGGTTTTATGTATATTATACTATTTTTGCAGGTCTAATATAACAGGACAACAAGAAAACATTTCATTTCCAACCACTTCTTACAAGGCACTCACATTACAAAACATCCGGAAAGTGGTAAAAACATTCACCCCTCTCTTGTATTTTATTTGCTCATTATTTTGAGGATTGAGGGTTTAGTCACTTTTTCCTGCATATTATACTATTTTTGCAGGTCTAATATAACATGACAACAAGGAAACATTTCATTTCCAGCCACTTCTTACAATGTATTCACATTACAAATCATCTAGAAAGTGGTATGAACATTCACCCCTCTCTTGTATTTTATCTGCTCATTATTTTGAGTATTGAGGGTTTAATCACTTTATTCTTTGCATTGTCTTTTATTTCTGCAAGCATTTAAAAAAATTAACTCCTACCTTCACCTAATGTACTTTGTTTAGGCTTTAGTCTTAATGCTCTTTGCGGTGAAGTGATAATTTTTTAGAAGCCTCCCATAGTCTCTTAGGGTAGAGTTTGGCTCAAACAGGGAAGGATAGGTGTTGTGGTAACATTGGGCACCTATCACCTATGTTGCTACCATAGCAAACTATGAATCTTGATGGTCTGCTAGTTTGGACGATAACATTTTTTGGCGTTGTTGCGAAGGAACAAGGTTTTCAAACAAAAGGGTCTTCAATGACATGTATCGGTAAATTCTATTGCTTTGTACTTTGATGAGATTTTTTTGGTTTTACTTGCTAATTTTTCATAGTTTCATCTGGTGACTCCATTGAAGAAAAAAAAAAGTGCCTTGCAACTAAAATTTCCAACATTGGTGACTCCATTGCCCGATCTCTGGTAAGAACTTGTGTTTTATATTTTGGCAAGTTTATTATATTATTCACTAACTTGTAGGAGCTCACCTGTCGAGTCCACCCAAACCACATTAGACACAAATGTATAACAAAAGGTTCAACTCTTGAGGTGAGATCTTATACACTCACGAGCCTAAGATATTCTATCATAGATGAAACCAAAGGGTAAGAGAAAGGGAGGTAAATCAATGTTTACATTTTGAATCTCTTTCTAGTATAAGTAATCTCTTTTTTTATCTAGTTCATCAAAACATGGTTTCTTGGTTAACCTATTGTTATAAACCATTCAATTTCATTAACATTGCAGGGTACCGTCATGACCTCCCTGACTCCTTGAAATCTATACCCATTTTCAATGGAGACTGCTCTATAGGAGCCAAGGAATATTAGGACAAGTTCTTGTCTGGTGTCAAAGTAGCTCACATTATTCATTTAGATGTTTTATTTAAATGTTTTTCTCTTGTTATGAGTGTTGATGCAACCAAATGGCTAGAGAGTTTGTTTAATGCTAGTAATGATTCTGTTGAAAAATTACAACAAGTTTTCTTTAATAAATGAGTTGAAAAGAAAGATATTAGGTTTTTAATGAATGCCCTTACATCTATAAAAATGAAAGAAAATGAATCAGTTGAAGAGTTTAATAATGGATTTGACAAGATTTTGCAAGGAATTATAACTACCCACGCACCCACAGAACAAACAAAGTTGACATATTACTTGAATGCTTTTCAAGGATTGTTCTACCTTCTCCTAAATCAAACTCAACCTACATAATTGGAAGATACAAAAGAAAAGGGAAAGAATCTGGATACAAATTATGAGATATCAGGAAAACCAGATATCATAGCCCCTTTAGGGGCTAGGCCAAAATTAAAATCAAAAGCATCTCCTTCTACATAATCCTTGGATGAATTCACAAAGTTTTTCAAGAAGATGAAACAACTACATTTACTGGTCACTCAGGCACAGATGCGAGAGCAAGACAGGATGACCAATTTGGAAAAGACCATGCAGAATATGCAATAGCAGATACAACAGAACATATTCCAACTGAGAAGTGTGTTGCAGGGCCCACCTATGAATCTTAGACCACCAAACAACATGGAAAAAACAAACACAATAGATCATGTGTATCCTTACTATTACACTACATGTTAGCTTTTACATGTAGAGGATACTTTCCTCTACCATCAAGATGGACTATTAGAAGCACTTGCATAAGGAACAGGTACATCAGATTCACTGAACATGATGTCAGCATTCGATCAAGGTGATTCTAGCAAGATGAGCAGTGTATGGTAGTAGGATTTCTCAAGAGAAGATTTATCAGATAAATAGAAATTATGGGTTGGTAAATTTCCACAGAAACAAGAAATCTCCTAAGACCCCTCAGAAAGAGCAAGGGGCACCTACAAAAAAGGAAACACCTAGTTCAACACCCTCAACTCAAGGACAACAAAATAAGACAACAAACAACAATTGAAAGATTGATATTACAAGTTGGGGGAATAATACCAAAGTGTCAGTTCCACTAGTAGAGACAGTAAAGATTTTGGTCTTCAAACAACAGACAGGAAAGGCCTTGGGTTTCAAAGTGGTAAACAATGCAAAATCAGCTCTAGAACCATAAAAGGATCCTCCATTGTTCTTATCAAGAACCTTTGGATAAAACAACCATCATGAACCATTTTTCATAATATCACTTGTCGTCACAAATTGGATTATGCATAACTCTATGATGGATACCAAGGCAGGGATGAATGTCATGGCATTGGAAGTTGCAAATAAAATGGGATTGAAGACTTCTAGAGCTTACAGGAATGTGTGTGCTTTTGATTCACAACAAATTCCAGCTATTGATGTAATAAAGGACTTACAATTTTATTTGGCCAAACATCCAGATGTGATGATTACCATGGACGTAGTTGTTCTCAACATCCTAGCAGTATGCAGAATGTGGTTATCTAGAGAATGGTCTTCTAAGCTTGGTGGCACACTCCAGATGGATATATCTTATGCCACAATACCAATTGTTGATGGAGATCGAATCACCTTGTTTAGAAAATCTTATAGACACAATCATGTAGAGGATCCCAGGAACAAAGAAGATCCTTTGGTATGGCAAGATGAGAGATTCAGAGCTTACACAATATTCGCAGCAGAAGGAATGGTCACTCAGACACCGAAGGTAAGTGGACAATGCATTTCGATGAAGATAGCTCCAAATCAGGTAATGGTGTAGGTACCATGTTCTCTTCCCCTTCTTATGAGCTCGTTTATTATTCTTTCAGATTATAATTTGAAGCTACAAATAATGTTGTTGAATATGAAGCATTGTTACTTGGCTTGAATATTGCTAAAGATTTAGGAATTAAAATGGTACATGTTATTGGTGATTTTAACCTTGTTGTTTGCCAAGTTAAGGGACACCATGCTTGCAAGATTGAAAGGCTAAAAAGATATAGGTCAACAGTTCTTTTAGCAATGAAGGATTTCAAATACATTGATTTTGAAGAAGTACCTCAAGCACAAAACGAGAAGGTTGATGCACTTGCGGTGAAAGCTTCTTTATTGCATCCATGTCAGGAATTATAGAAAGGCGGCAGAATAGTCACACTTTATAGGCCCTCCATTCCATACAATGTGGAGAATTGGCAAGCGTTCGAAGATGGTCACCAAATCCTTAGCTTCCTTCATAACATTCAAGAATTTGAGCAGAATGCGCCTGATGAAAGAGGCAATGACTCCTTTACATAAATATGTGTAAACAAGATCCCCACGTGTCTAGTGCCTTTAGAGGCAACTTTTGACAAGGATGATGCATTTAAGGGAAGGATAGACACAAAAAACCCTGAAGATTATCAAGAGATCAATGTGGGAATAGATGCAGATCCAAAAATGATCAAGGTTGGTGCAGGTACTACTAAAGAAGAGAAGGAGAAGATAAGGAAATTGGTGATAGAATACAAAGGTGTTTTTGCTTGGTCATATGATGTTTTGGAATCCTACAAAGAGGACATCATTCAACATACCATACCAATCCTACCAAAATCGAAACCAATCAGGAAAAAGTTAAGGACGATCAATCCCAAGTTTCCCCCCATAGTCAAGAAAGAACTACAAAAAATGTTGGATGTATGAATCATTACTCCAACAAGGCATACTATTTGGTTGTCAAACCTGGTGATGGTTAGAAAGAAGATGATCTTAATCAGATTATGTGTTAATTTCAAGAATCTCAACAAATCTTGCATCAAAGACAATTATCCTCTCCCATATATGGAAATGCTTTTGCAAAGGATTACAGGTTCAGATATTGTATTTTTTGGATGGATTCTCTAGATACAACCAAGTGTTGGTCAATCATGAAGACAATAAGAAGACAACATTCACAACTCCTTGGGGAACATACGAGTACATCAAAATGCCATTCAATTTTTTGAACGCAGGAGCTACTTTTCATGTTGCCATGGACTATGCCTTCAAAGATATTATCAAGAAGATAATTGAAATCTACCAAGACGATCTCACAGCTTTCTCAAAGAACAAAGAGGATCATATCAGTCATCTCAGACAGGTCTTCAAAATATGCAGAATGTATGGAATATCTCTCAAGACTATTTTAGGGGTGATAGAGGGAAAACTTTTGGGCCACATTGTATCAAAGGATGGAGTAAGAAATGATCCTAAGAAGATCAAAGGGATTTAGTGTTGAAATAATGTAACTGCGAAGAGTATTCTTATTATTCTTGATATATTATTCATAGGATTAATCCCCATTGTGGATTAATCATGTCGGTAATTGTATTAGGACCAAATCCCCTTTTGCGGATTGGTCAACAGACAATTATAATAGGCAGAATAAGAAATCGTCCCCAGCAGTTAATAAGAAGACCCAGAAATATAATAAAGGTGGGTTTACCCACCCAGATTAAGAAGTCAGCCCTGCCAGTGAAGAGACACTTCACACATGCTAGAACTTGTATAAATTAAGGAGGCTAGCGCCTCATTTGAACACAACTCACTTGCTCAGTTTGAGAGACAAGTTCTGATCTGTTACCGACAAAAGAGAGGGAGAAGAGTGGCGCATCTTTTGGAGAGGACTATCTGTATTGGTTTGAGTTATCTCTTGAGATTGTATTGGCAATTTATGATAAGGAAGTTTTTGTTGGGTTTTCTTCCCCTAGAGGGTTTCCCAGGATAAATGATGTGTCTCTTGTGAATGTGTATTTCTCAGTGATCTTGTTCTTATGTTGCTCTTATCTATTGAAATGCAAAGAACTATAATAATGGCATAAAAAATTAACATGGTATCAGAGCCAACCTAAAGGAAGCATATTTCGCAAGAGAAAAACGTCACTGTTGCAATACCTGAAAATTAGGGTTTTGCAAAAGTGAATCTTTTCATCCCTAAAACCACCTAGAAAGCTGGGCCCTCCCCCAAGGATCATTTTGGTACATAGAGCGCACCTTTTCAGTGGCTAGATCTCTCGGAAAGTGAAACCCTAGTTTCACAAAGTACCAGAAAACCAGAGAACCAAACGTACCAAAAAACCAGAAGCAGCAGTCCAGAAATCCACAGATCAAGTTTGAGGGAGTAAAAGTTGGATTTTCGAAATTCTGACTGCACCAGCTAACTCGCCTCAGCTCAGCGCATCTATCCCCTGGATTAGAATTTCAAAATTCAAAGTTTGAAAAATTAGGGTTTCCTCATAAAACCCTAAGTTGTAGTTGCAGTTGCAGTCTTAGAACCAGTTGCAGTTGCAGTTGCAGTCGTAGAACCAGTTGCAATCACCCTTGAAGTTTTTGGTAATGATTACCACTGCTACCAAATGGAGCCACTACCTGCAAATGCTATCCGATGTATGTACTCACATATGTTTAATGGTTAAACCCTAAAGAGTATTTGCAGGAGAAGGGATCTCTTGCCATAGATCCAGAAGGATCTCAAGATCCAACACATGCAAAGGAATGATGCAACCCAGGTGTGATTATTCTAATATGCATCTATTTGTTATGAAATTATCTTGATCAGTGTTGCATGTTGAAGCTATGATCAAATTATTTGAAGAATTAAAAGTTGATCATAGAGCTTATCCTCTAACCTAAC
>ML784067.1:152022-168593 GCA_009831015.1 Picea engelmannii | reverse complement strand
AAAAAGTAAGGATGTGGTATCATCAAAATGGCTCTTCAAAATAAAACATGTTGTTGATGGAAGTATTGAGAAATATAAAGCAAGATTTGTCGCTCGTGGCTTTTCCTAGAAGGAAGGCATTGACTATGAAGAGACATTCGCTCCTGTGGCCAGATACATTTCAATCAGAACCATTATAACTCTTGCAGCCAAGATGAAATAAAAGCTGCACCTGATGGACATGAAGACAGCTTTTCTGAATGGTGTTATCGAAGAGGAAGTGTATATAGAGCAACCCCAAGGATTTGAGGTTGAAGACAAGAAGTCTCATGTCTGCCGATTGAAGAAAGCCTTATACGGATTGAAGCAAACTCCCAGAGCTTGGTATGGCCGTATAGATAGTTTCTTGACGAGATTAGGCTTTACCAAGAGTAAAGCAGACTCAAATCTCTACTTCAAAATTATGGATAATGAACCAGTAATATTACTACTGTATGTGGATGACTTATTCTTAACTGGAGAAGAAAATCTCATCGCTGAATGTGAACAGAGACTTGCTGCAGAATTTGAAATGAAAGACCTTGGCCTAATGCATTACTTCTTAGGTCTTGAGGTATGGCAGCGTCCAGAAAGGATCTTCCTTAACCAAGGGAAGTACACGGTGGAAATCTTAAAGAGATTCGACATGCTAGAATGCAAGCCCATGAATACACCCATGGAAGCGAAGCTGAAGCTGTTGATCGATACTTTGTCAGACTTGATACATGCCACACTGTACAAACAGATTATTGGATCGCTGATGTACCTGACGAACACCAGACCAGACATTTGTTTTGCAGTGAACACCTTGAGTCAGTTTCTGGTAAAGCCCAGACGTGTTCACCTAGTGGCTGCAAAACATGTGATGAGGTACCTTAAAGGTACAATGGATTATGGTCTCAGCTATGATGGAAATCATGACTTCACATTGAGTGGATATACTGATGCAGATTGGGCAGGAAGCATTGCAGACAGAAAAAGCACTTCCGGATGCTGTTTCAGTTTGGGATCAGCCATGATCTCGTGGCAGAGTAGGAAGCAATCCAGTATTGCTCTCAACACAGCAGAAGCAGAGTACATTGTCGCATGTTCTGCTAGCTGTGAAGCTATATGGCTTCGAAAGTTGCTAACTGGCCTATTTGACTTGGAGATGAAAGCAACCGTGATTCTATGTGACAACCAGAGCTGCATAAAAATGACAAAGAATCATGTATTCTACGACAGGTCGTAGCACATAGATATCCGTTATCATTTCATCCGCGACATGGTATAGAGAGGAGCCTTGAAGCTCCAGTACATTAGCACGGATGAACAGGTTGCTGGCGTGTTGACCAAACCTCTATCTCGTGTAAAGTTTGAACACTTTCAAGATAAGCTTGGTATAGTCCGAAAGGACTCTCCCTGAAAGGGGGAGTATATATTTATTCCTTTCTTCTGACCTCGCTGTTAGAGGTAAAGCAAGATGAGTCATTGCTTCTGACCTCGTTGTTAGACGTAAAGCATGACGTTGTGTGTTCCTTGCTTCTGACCTCGCTGGTAGACGTAAAGCAAGATGAGTCATTGCTTCTGACCTCGTTGTTAGACGTAAAGCATGACGTTGTCTGTTCCTTGCTTCTGACCTTGTTGTTAGACGTAAAGCAAGATGAGTCATTGCTTCTGACCTCGCTGTTAGATGTAAAGCATGACGTTGTGTGTTCCTTACTTTTGACCTAGTTGTTAGACGTAAAGCAAGATGATTCCTCGCTTATGACCTCATTGTTAGACGTAAAGCGAGATGTTGATGTGTTCCTTGCTTCTGACCTAGTTGTTAGACATAAAGCAAGATGATTCCTCGCTTCTGACCTTGTTGTTAGACGTAAAGCGAGATGTTGATGTGTTCCTTGCTTCTGACCCAGTTGTTAGACGTAAAGCAAGGTGATTCCTCGCTTCTGACCTCATTGTTAGACGTAAAGCGAGATGTTGATGTGTTCCTTGCTTCTAGCCTAGTTGTTAGACGTAAAGCAAGTTGATTCCTTGCTTCTGACCTTGTTGTTAGACGTAAAGCAAGATGTGACTGACACTGAGCTACCAGCTTATCAGCTGTGACATTGAGCCAGTGTAGTACTGTGATGTGCCAGCCTAGTGCTGTGATGAGGTATCATTTTATTGATACATATTGTGATGCAGATGATGATGGAATTCTTTCGAGAATGATGATGTTGCCAATGAAGAAAACTTCTGATGACTCGTAAATGTGCTAGCCAATGTTTCAAGATGATATTGACGATAATTTCCTCCTGATGCCACTGATGATGCAGACCTCTCTCGCCTAATGCTGTTGAAGAATACCCTTCTTGTTAAGGGGGAGTGTTGAAATAATGTAACTGCGAAGAGTATTCTTATTATTATTGATATATTATTCATAGAATTAATCCCCATTGTGGATTAATCATGTCGGTAATTGTATTAGGACCAAATCCCCTTTTATGGATTGGTCAACAGACAATTATAATAGGCAGAATAAGAAGTCGGCCCCAGCAGTTAATAAGAAGACCCAAAAATATAATAAAGGTGGGTTTACCCACCCAAATTAAGAAGTCGGCCCTGCCAGTGAAGAGACACTTCACACATGCCAGAACTTGTATAAATAAAGGAGGCTAGCGCCTCATTTGAACACAACTCACTTGCTCAATTTGAGAGACAAGTTCTAATCTGTTACCGGCAAAAGAGAGAGGGAGAAGAGTGGCACATCTTTTGGAGAGGACTATATGTATTGGTTTGAGTTATCTCTTGACATTGTATTGGCAATTTATGATAAGGAAGTTTTTGCTGGGTTTTCTTCCCCTAAAGGGTTTCCCAGGATAAATGTTGTGTCTCTTGTGAATGTGTATTTCTCAGTGATCTTGTTCTTATGTTGCTCTTATCTATTGAAATGAAAAGAAATATAATAATGGCATAAAACATTAACATTTAAAAGATTGAGTTGCCGAGGAATCAGAAAGAATCGAGATCATTTCTTGGCAAGGTGAACTTCATTAAACATTTCATCCCAAATATATGAGAACTACTAAAGACAATGAACAATTTTCTTAAGAAAGATCCATCTTAAGCCGGATCTATAAAGCATCGAGAGGGATCAAATCTCTTAAAGTGTAACTTTTTTTATCATTTCAATTAATTGAGCTAACTTTATTTTTATTATTGTTATACCTTTTTTAATTGAAATGAATTTAATTTTTCTTAATGTTTAATGTAAAATCTAACATCACGCTAACGTGACAACATCTCCTCCATACAGGGTTGTAGAGCACCTTGTTACTCTCAGTGCAAAAAGATGCATCCTTCAGATGGGATGAAGCAAGGTGCCATTCATTTCAACAGACCAAAGATGTCATCACCAAAGCATCAGTATTGGTAAGCCCTGTTTTTTCAAATGATTTCATTATATTTTCTTTTGCTTCTAACAACATTGTTGCAAGTGTTTTGTTACGAAAGAATGATCAGGGGAATGATCATCCTATCGCATTTATGAGAAAGATGCTCAAATATGCAAAACTAAATTATACCAACATGGAAAAACAGGCTTATGCTTTGGTCACTGGTGAAGTCACTAAAGCACTTCCGAACTTATGTTGGGTATTCAAGGATCATACCGTTTGTGCCCCACTCAGTTGTAAAGAACATACCATTTGGTAGTTGTATGGTCAAAAGGAGTCATGTGAGTATCTGTGTGGTAAGATGTGTTGTACAACCATTCAACTAGGGTTAACCAATGATCCCACTGGTTTTGTCTGTCAAATGCAAAACACCACAAATATGCTTCCAAACATTTGTTGACAACTTCAATTTGGCCATCAATCTAGGGATGATAAGCGATGTTGAGATGCAATTGGGTTCCCCGGAGCTTGAATAATTCTTGCCAAAAATTGCTAGTGAAAGTTGGATCTCGATCAAAGACAATAGAATGAGTCATTCAATGAAGTTTAAAGATATTATCCATGAAAAGTTGAGCCACTTTGGATGCAGTGAATGGGTGTTGAAGAGCATAGAAATGAGCATATTTGGAAAGAGGATCGACAAACATCATGATGAATGACTTATTTCTCAATTTAGGTAAGCCAACAATGAAATCCATAGAAATATCCATCCAAATAGTAGGGGGGATCGGAAGCAGTTGGAGTGTGCCTAGAGCTTTGACTGTTTCTCCCTTGTTGCATTAACATACATCACATTCAACGACAAAGGTGTGGACGTCTTGTTTCATACCCTACCAGAGAAAAGAACATTTGATCCATTCATAGGTTTTGGTAATCCATAAATGTCCAGCTATGGGTAAATCATGAAGCTCGGAAAGCACCATGGATTTAA
Source organism: Picea engelmannii (assembly GCA_009831015.1). Taxonomy (NCBI): domain Eukaryota; kingdom Viridiplantae; phylum Streptophyta; class Pinopsida; order Pinales; family Pinaceae; genus Picea; species Picea engelmannii. The sequence continues at coordinate 164,228 of ML784067.1, read as the reverse complement.
GTTGTGACTATTTTCTTAAATACAGATGGCCTTTGTAGCGAAGCTCTTCATTGTGCCAAGAGTACCCTGGAGAAGCTAGAGAATGGTGTTGCAATTGTTGGATCAAGCGAGAAATTTTGGGGTCTTGCAGCCACTCTTGGTGAACAACTTGTAGCCAATTGGGTACAATGAAGGAGAGGGAAATGAGGGACCCTTCTTCTTCATACTTCCTGGAAATGAGGGACCACATTTTCTTTTCCCTTCTTGTAAATGATCTCATAATCACATCTAAATAGCTTGGTCACTGATTTTTGTTGCTCTAGGGATAAAATTCGTTGTTCCAAAAAACACTTGAGGCTCTAGTGATTAGTTTTAATCTAGAAGCATTTCCCCAAAGATAAGGACGCTAGAGATCCACGGCATCCAGAATAGCCAACATTTCCTTTTCATAGATTGATTGGCCCAAATGTATCTCCGAAAGTGTTTTGCTAGTGAACGCTAAATCCTGCCATCTTGCATGAGGACTACCCCAATTCCTTTCCCTGAAGCATCACATTCCAGTACAAAAGTATTTGTGAGGTCAGGAAGTGCCAGGACAAGAGTCATGCACATAGCTTCTTTCAAGGCATGGAAGGATTGATCAACTACGAGAGTCCATGTGAAAGCAATCTTTTTAAGGAGAGCAGTGAGAGGTGCTGCAATTTTTCCATAATTATGAACAAACTTGCGATAATAGCCCTTTAAACCCAAAAAACCATGCAATATCTTAAGAGTTTTAGGGTGAAGCCAATCCTGAATAGCTTCAATTTTCTTAGGATCCATCCGTACACTATGCTTTCCAACAATATGACCCAGGTACTCCACTTCCAAGGCTCCAAAAGCACATTTAGATTGTTTGAGGAAAAGTTGGTGTTGAGAGAGTAGATGGAGAACTTGATCCATGCTATCGCAAAAACTTGCACTTGTTGAGCCAAAGTCCCAAAGCTCAAGAGAAAATATTGTGAAACCGAGAGAGAAGGGCCATTGTCACCTCACCAATCTCTCTTTCGCTTCAAGCCAACTAGTTGTAGGTCACAATTGTTGTAGGTCAAGAGAAAGAGGAAAAGAAAGTTTCCACGAGTAATTTAGGAGATCTGGGACCAATTTCTTTTCATTGGGCAATGGAGTCATAGAAGGAGATGAGAATGACAACACTAGGGTTTAAACTTTCCAGGGGTGTAAACCCTCTTACTCCCTAGAAAAAAACCCTAGCCAAGGAAATACCTAGGAAAAGTAGTAATGCAAAAGTTTGAAGTGATGAAAGTAGGGTTTAAAATCTCCAAGGGTGTAAACCCTCTTACTCCCTAGAATAAAATCCTAGCCAAGGCAAGACCTTAAGGGTGTAGACCCTCCTAGTTCTTGAGTCGTGCCCTAAGTATTCCAACAATATGAGAAGGGCAATATGAAGGAGGGTGTAACAAGATTCTAAATTCAAATAAGCAAATGCCAAGATACCAATAAAAGCACCTAAAATTGCAAAAATGTACCCAAAAAATGCATGCGAAAACCCTAGCATTCCAAAATCATCCGTCAACATCCCATTTAAAACACCTTCAAAGAGTATTGCAGGAGAGAAAACAGCCCAGAATCAGATTTCCTTATTACTCCACACCAATCCAAGACAAACTTCCAAGAAAATTTCAAAAAATTGCAGACTTTCTAACGTAAAAATCCCTCAATAAGTGATTATCTAAATGGGTGAAGTGCCTCTCTATTTATAGAGGAAAGGCTCAACTTCCTCTTACAATAAAATAATAATTTTTAACCTAAATTTCCACTAATTTAGTCTGAGGGGGTAAAACCCTCTTCACAATTTAATAATAAAAAACAATTCAAAAAATGGTCTTCTTAAGCCACATGTGCAAAAATTAAGGGGCACAAAGCCCTCAAAGTGGGGTTTGTTCCATAAGTACTCCACAAGAAAACACCAATCCAAGATGAAGTTCCAAGAAAATTTCAAAAAATTGCAGAACTTCTAAGGGAAAAATCCCTTAAGAAGTGATGATCTAAATGAGTGAAGTGCCTCCCTTAAGAAGTGATGATCTAAAAGAGTGAAGTGCCTCTCTATTTACACGGGAAAGGCTCAACTTCCTCTTACAATAAAATAATAATTTTTAACCTAAATTTACATTAATTTAGCCTAAGAATGGGTAAAACCCTCTTCACAATTTAATATTAAAAAACAATTCAAAAATTGGTCTTCTTAAGCCACGTTGCAAAAATTAAAGGGCACAAAGCCCTCAAAGTGGGGTTTTTTTCCATAAATTGAGGTGTTGGTGCAACATCCAACCTACAAAGGCCCTTCTAGCTATTCCTTTCTCCACAAAATCAACAAATAACATTCTCCACGCATCTTCCAAGTTGGAAAAATGGCTTTTAATAGGGAAACTTTCCCACAAATTATGCTTTGTTCAAATCTCCAAGTTATCCAACAAAACCCATGTTTTCCTCCAAGAGGATGTTGAAGTCATCAAAGGTTAAACAAAACATGGACAAAACAGCACCCCCAGTTCCATGTAAGACCCACGGTTTTTTCTTTTTTTGAACGATGGGCGATTTATTAGATTTCAAGGAATGAGGTCGGCCCCGTGTGAGATCTTCAAAACAATCTTATGACCATACAAATCAAAAACTCTATCAATTCAGGTCGGCTCCATACAAAATATAAATTTTTAATTTGTCATTTGGCCACACATGGATCGGCTTGAATAGTACCCACAAACTAAGGTCATCCCTGTTGTGTTATTTAGCGACTAAAATATATATATAACCTTTCAAACACAGATCTCACCATATTTCTTCAAAACTTTCTCTGTAATTTCGTCCTCCTCTGCCATTTGCTCAATCAAATTGATATTTCTCATAAACTCGACCTAGTGCACATGTCGTGTCCAAGATTCTCTTCCTATTTCATGTTGTAATTGTTGCATGTTTGGTCCATTTTCAAAGTGATCATAGGACAGCTTTGAGAGTCATTATAGATTGCCCTTTCTCTGACTTTGAGTCGATATGGGATATATCAGATTGTTGATGCATATTTGAAACTCAGCTCCAAATACCTTTTTCCGATCTGATGTAATCGTCCCAGACTAAGGGGAGTTTTCCAATTGAAAGCACCAATACTGCAAGTATTCAAGCTGCTACAAACACTGTTATTTCCATGCTACAAATTTGGCTCTCTGTTCTAATATTTTCTTATGCATCACCGAATTTCCCAGTTGTCTTTCTTTTGACCAAATTTAAGGAAGGCCTCTAGAAATTTCAGAGTTGGCCTCTATTCTTCATTACTTTAGTAGATGCTCTATTATTTACTATCTGTTGGGACGATTTCACCTCATACAGGCCTACATCTTCAACAAACTTTATATATATATATATATATATATATATATATATATATATATATCAGTGTGTATCTCCCACAGGGACAACCGCACACAGAGTTGGGTTTATAACATATTTCTTCATTGTATATGTGAGGGGAGCTCACAATAATCATATATGTCAGGTTCTATATTTTCTGTGTATTTCTGCTTGACATATCCTCATGTATTTCAGCTCTGTGGGAATAAATAAATGAAATAAACAAATTTGACATGAACTGGTATTCCATGGTTGAGCTTAGTAGATTTCAGATTTGTTATATACAATCATAGAATAGATGGTATTCAAACTTCTTACTTAAATTTCCAAAATAGAAAAAATAAACAAAAGAAGCATCAAGGAATTTTAGCAGAGGCATTACATTTTAGTAGTGAGAAAACACCTACAGCCTAAGTGTTTCACGAAAGTCAATACACAGAAAAGTTAAAACTCATATGATTCTACAGCGGTGAGAAAATCATAACAGTTGTACATAGGTACATTTCAGTGGTATCAGAGCATGATCTTGGCCAGCTGTGGGAATTTGGCACGATCATGAAACCATAAGCAGTTAGATAAATTCTGAGGATCTACAAAATATTACTTATACACAACAGAGATATAGAAGCAGGGATTTTGTACTGGAAGGGAAAGAGACAAATCCTCAACCAGAAAGAGACAAAGGTAAGGAAACTATGGGGGATGAGGATAAGGAATCTTTTAACAGCCTCATCAGTGCTCTAAATGATCTTTCCAGGGGCCAAAAGGAAGTGTTGGTAGCAATCAACAGGTTAGCTGACTAACCGGGGGAAATTCAAAACAACTTGAGCAACAATGGTGAAGGGGGATCCAATACTGGAAATAAAATTCATGCATGCACCACCATGCAGAGTCATCCACACTTATATTGCATGACACCTAGACCCACCATACCTCATTTTTTGGACATCCCAACAGTAGAAAAAGTAGTGTAGGCCAAACAGGACGAACCATTTGTGGCGTATTTGCAAGAGTATACAGGGCCTTAGGAGATGATTCCAACTCAGCTATGTCCTTTGCAGAGTTTTGCAATATCAAGAGCAGGAATAGGCCAAAGGGGGAAAAGAAAAGAAATCACTTGGTAATGTTTAAAGGGGGAAAAAGAAAAGTAAATGAATGGTACCTGCCCTTTACCAATGAAACAACAAACGTTAGCAGCAAGCAATGACATCAATGTTTCAAATCAGTGACTTCAAGATATAAGTATGCCACTGAAACACTAAACGATGAAAAGTATAGCAGCAACAAATATGTCTAGAAATTGCAAGCTATGATGACAAGAATGATATAAAGACTTTGCAAGTTTGATAGTACTTTGTCACTTGTAATTTCAAGATTTAAAGAAAAGTGACTTAAATAGGCTGTCAAAGTACTTGCAACAACAATAAAATAATAATTACGACAGGAACAAAACCACTTCAGAAAGTACTTAAATTAGGCAATTTAAACAAACACTTTAGCATATAATGATAGTAGTTTTCCTAGTACAAGTGTTGGGTGGTTTTATAAACAGTTTAAGGGCTGTAAAGAGGCTTCCATGATGGTTGTACTTGTCCCAAAAAGAAATGCTAAAGGAGGGCAAATTGGCATACCTAGAGGTTGTCCTATCACTGTCCCCTTAATAAAACACCTCTTTCTATTTAGGGATAATAGCCCAGGGGAGACGTCCCCAGTGACCTGGGAGTTTGAGAAGGCAAAGGTTTGGATATCAAGAAAGTTATCCCCTCTCACAAGTCACACCGTTCGGAAAGTCCCAAAGTTTTAGTAAATGAAGCAATGATGTGCTTAAGTGTACCTACCCAGAACAAAGCAACAAGAAAACACTATTTTTTGCAAGTACAGTTTGATGTTAGTGCTTCATAAAACCTTGGACTTGTCAATGAAAGCAGCAAGTTGATAAAAGATGAAGCAAACAGAAATCTATAACAGCAATGTATATATATATATATATATATATATATATATATATATATATATATATGGCTTCACAATCAATGCCTTAAATTAGCTTCAAAATGACCAAAATGATAATCTAATAACAGTACTATGCTAGCATAGCATTTGTCCGAAGCTAAAGAGGCAATGTAAAAATCAACTTTTGCAATTGCTTTTAAGAGCTTTTACTGCTGTAATAATTCACTGTAGCTTACTTTTGTAACAACAACAAGAAGGTTAGTGAATTAGTCTAATCTAGGGTTTGGAAAGGTTAGTAAATAGTTTGAGGTAAAAGTTTTAAGGGTTGTTCTCATCAATCAATCAAATAGAAGGTCTAGATCAGTGTCTTTAGGGCTAATTGAGTCACTTTTTGTAGAAGCAATATTGAAGGAATCAAATGATAATGTGTGAGCTAAAGACAAAGAGGGATGATGTTTGAGGTGTTGGTAACCCAAGGCCTCAATCAACAAGCCCTAGAAGGAAAACGACTACTAGGAAGTAGGTAACCCTAGGCCCTAGCGGTTTTCCTTCTTCTTTAGCTCAAGCTTGAAGTGAATAATGGCTTGATGAAGTAAATGATGCTAGAGTGCTACAATGGTAGGGCTCTAGAACAGTACTTCAAAAAGGTAGGCTTTCTAGCACAATCTAGTAGGTGAAAAGCTATTAAGACAAGGACAATAACATGTGCTTGATCTCCTAGGGTTTTAAGCCAACAATTTCATAATCTTGGAAAAATGCAAAGTAAATGTACTATAACCATTCAAAATAAATAAGAATTGCAAAAATTCACTTACACTCACCAAGAATAATCAAGCAATTAGCCTAGTTAATGTACTATAACCATTCAAAATAAAGAAGAATTGCAGAAATTCACTTACACTCACCAAGAATAATCAAGCAATTAGCTTACTTGAAGACTTTCCACCAAGAAAAATGCCAAAAACACCAATATAAGCCTCCTCCAAGAGTTGTGCACCACTTAATTTCAACCAAAAGAGCCTTAAAGGAGCCGAATTTCAGACCTCACTTACTGAGTGAAAGAATGATGAAAAAATCCAAGGGATTAATCCCTTATTTATACAATCCAAATGACCTTTAATTACAAAATTAGGTAAAAAAGGCCAACATGGCCAGTTTACATGAGAAAATCCAATTTTACATAAATTTGTCAAATAAAACCCTAATTTAAACTTTTTAGGGTGACGTTAGCTTCCTTGTTGGAACGTTAACCCTCCAAGTGGAACGTTAGGGCTCAAAGCCCCTCTAGAACTACCACACATGCCAAGTAATGTCGTCCTCAAGATGGGGGCCTCAACTGGGTGACATCAAGGCTCTAAATGATGATGTCAAGGGCCTTCAAGGGCCAACATCATGGTGAGAGGGAAAGACCCCCTTAGGTCCAGGCCTGCCAGGCTGTCTCTGGTGGAACGTCCCCCTCTCTCTCTGGTGCAAGCCTCTGGTATATGTCTACCCCTAGTTGGGGTCTCAGCATCCATCTAGTGGGCTTTCAGATGTATGGAGATCTAAGCTAATCATCTCCCCATGTGTACCTGTTCATCAGGCATGGTCCTACAACAACAATAAGTATGCCCTCCATGGGCTCATAAGTCACAGGGATCATAGCAATGTCAATCGCATCTAATAATCAAGTTATCCAAACATGTTCATGAAGCCCCCCTTTCCCAAACAAGTGCTCAAAGACGTTATGTTATTCTACAAGCCATGCTTGGAGAGGGTTTCAAGACGTCCTATTGGGATGACTCTCTTTAGATGTGGGATGTTTCCAGGTGAAGACCAATCTAGGTCATGTAAGTGCATAAGATGGTATGAGGGATGTTTGGGCAATGGGTGCAGTGATGACAGGGAAATGTATGGCTTACCTATGGATGCCTCTAAAGAGGGTGAGTTGCACCTTGTCGTGGATGCAAATGTTTCCAAGCCCATTCAATTCCCTTTTACCTTTTTATCTTATTGCTTTTTATTTCAAGAAAATAGTTGGGGGACACTGCCCTGGCGTGGTGACCAGTGGTGACAGCATTACCCACAAGCATTTCACGGAGATGAGAAGGTTGGATCATGATGAGACCCCCTTTCTCTTGGCTATGCCACCAAGAGCCACTACTCTGGTTGTCTTATAAAACTTTTTCTAGTTGTGGTATTTCGTCAAACACTTCGCTGACCTACTTGTTTACATGTGTTTACTTGCTGAATAGACTCTTGATTTCGGCCTTAGGGTTCACTGATGTGTTTATATGAATGTTTGCAGCAAATAACAAGAAGAGGAAACCATGGAACATACCTCAACCATATGCAATATGATAGACAATCCAAAACATCTCAAATGTGCTTTTATTCATGAATAGAGGAACCTGCTACAATGAAGATGCCAATCTGGAATGCTCAACAGATGGCTAAGAAGATAGATAATAGAGTTGCTACAAAATGTTCTAATAGAAGACTACAATAAGCCTCCAAAGGCTGAATATACAATGAAGACTGAATACAAGTAGATCTGGGTCGTACGAATGCTAAACCCCCAAGCTGGAAAGTGCCACGCCCTGCTGGATAGCTGAAGCTCCTCAACAATTCGGCCCTGCTGCCAAAAGTGTCCAATCACCTCAAGAAAGATGCCAAACAATAGATCAGGTGATGGTAAGAACAACCCAGATGTCTGAATCTCCAAGATCCCTCTCACACCCTGTAGATCTGAAACCCCTCCACTGAATGGTGCGCCCCCCTAGATGCCTGAAACCCTATAAAAATCGGCCTCACTCCTAGATGCCTCCAAATGCTCCACAAAACCGCTAGAGTGATAGATCGAGATGCTGCAGTGAAAACCCAAGTGCTCAAATCACCAAAATACCTACTAGACCCTTAGATCTAGCTATCCTCCAAATAATGGTGCGCCCTCCTCTTGGGAAATCGTCCCACTCTCAATACAAATAAACCTGCCACTGAAATGCCCTCGAAAACCACCAAGAATGATGCTAAGACACCTACAAGGAAAACCCAATACCTGGAATCCTCAAAATCCCTTCTCCTCAACTAGGATGAATCCTCCCTCAATGGATGGTGCGCCCCTCTTGCTGGAAACCCTAACTGGTGCGCCCTCTCTCTCTCTGCCCCTGCAACTGATGTAGAATCCTCCCGCAACTGAGTAGCTTTGGAACTAGAATGGTGTGGGAGAGTATTGCATCTCCGATACCAAGCTTGGGACAAGCTAGGTGGAATCTTTCACCACTGAATCGTCCTCTAGGGTTTGTTAAGTCAAAACCCTCAAAACCCCCAATGATGGGTTCACTAGCTAAAAGCTAGATATCAAAAGATAATCATACATGAATGAATAGAGTAGAGGCCCTTGCCTTCCTTTTATACTTTTTGCCTCACCTTGTCCCTCCAAAGTGACTTTCATTTTATTAATATTTAATTAATTAAATAAATAAATCACTTCAATTAATTAATTAACCTTTTTACCTCTGAAAAACTCCTTATCTCTCCTTGTGGCTTCTCTAGCCACTGAAAGTCACTTCTAGCCACCCCATCCTGTAGTGTTGAAGCCAACCTGTGTGGAATGGCTCATAATGATGAGATATGATGAGAAATGCCAGCTGGACCTCACAATGCCTCTCAATAACCCCTGTACTCGCTATAACACCCATTGGCTACTCTGGTCATCATAAACCTCTGTACTGTGATGATGTCCCAAAGTGGGGACATTACAGTCCTCCCTGCTAGAAAATTGCTTGTCCTCAAGCAATACCCAAATCCCTCCAAGTAAAATACTAGGATCCCATGTCCACCTCTAGGATACATAGTACAACCCATACAAAGATGAACAATAGTACAGTCCACCCCCTGGATCCCATATCAGGAAGTGAACTGCAATACTCTGCGAAGCATAACCCTGAAAGATATCAACCCTGTGAACCTCCTGCACATGACACATGGCCTCATCTTGGAATGAGTCCATCCTCCAAATCTCTACCAAGATCCACACGGCCTCCATCAACTACACATGTTGATGCCAGAATGAGGTGCTGCAAGACCTCCGTGAGACACCCTCAAGCGCTGTGCTCCCCTCAAGCACTGTGCTCCCTGCAAAGGTCCACTCGCCCTTGTCAGTCAGTGAAATGCTCAACCCTGCAATCCCTGGGTCCCATGCTAACCTCTGTCGAAGATCACCATGCTGGCCCTGCACTACTCTGACCACGACTATCTGCCCCCTGCATACATACTGGATCCTCAAGCTGAAATACCTGTGACCACCGGACCTACTGTCCAGAAACTATATCTGTAAAGACATCTTTGTAGAAGAAGTACCTATCCACCCATCTCCACGTCCGATCATGATGATCAAGAGTGAAAAGCTACCACGCTCTATCAGACAAATCCCTGCAGGCCCACTCCAGACCGACCCCTGGTGGAGTGTGTGGCTCTCAAGCGCAACCAGGGTCATCATGTAGTGAAACATCTGGCTCACCCAATGAACTCCCGGATCCCATGGCAAACTTGGAAGTTTATCACTTCCGATCTCATCTAACTGCTCCTGTGTGAGACTGATCACTGTCAGAAGCCCTCTGTGCTCATCTGCTATCCTCCTCATGCTGTTGTCAATGATAAATGTGTTGGAAAAGGATAACAGACATATCTGCAGCTAACTGTAGGACTGGAAGGCGTCACATTCTTTGGTCAATCCCAAGGACTCGACCAGTAGCTCATCCATCAGTATCCATGATAAGTACTCTCCTGTGGTCATCACCGAATCCCAACCATCCAGTACAACCGGTAGTAACTCCTCCAGCTGTTGCTCAACCAACCTCCATCTCATCTCCCATGCAACTACTCATATGGTGAAGGTGATCTCTCATAACTAGGTGTTGCTGCAAAGGAGTGACATCTACATGCTTCCCTAGGTGTATCTCCTCCCTGCAAGGCAATATATCCCTCTGAATCCCACCATACATCTCAGCATGTCTCTGTGAGCTATCACTCATAACTGTATGCTCCGGCATACCCATGTCGTCTCCTATAGACTCATGTTGTCTCATAGATCCTGGGCATACTACTGGATCAATATCTACATGGAGGCCAACCGCTCTCGGAAGACAAATGGAAGTGTCATCCATCATTTGGTGCTCCTCTGCTAGATCATCAACATCTCCTAGCAACATGATTGAATGATATATCTGAGTGTCTACTAAGACAGATGAAGTGGATCTCTGACAAATCTCCTCAAGAGACTCATCTGATCTAGACTCTGATTCTTGAAGGGCTATCTGTGTGCCTCTCAAGAATCCTTGAGTGCTCTCCAACTCCTAAGTGAGTCGGTCCATCTCCAACTCCTGCTCCCTCAGAGCCTCATGATACATCTCACCAACCCTTAACAGGTAATCTCTGTCAATCAACAACTGTTGGTAGTCGATCCTCATCACAGATACTCTCTTCCTGAGAGTATGAAAATTATCCATGGCAATTCCCTCATCTGAACTACCATGTGCCACTAATGCTCTCCAACAGTAATCTGCCATCAATTCATGCATGTCATCACTGCGCCTGGTGGCTGCCATGATCATAGCCTCATTGACTCTCAACTGTGTTGCTAAGTGGTGTGGCTCCTGATCATGGTCATGCTGAGGTGCCACCTCATATCCCTTGCTGCTACTGTCAGTCCTTCTAGCGTCAACTATGGAGTCCCCAAAAACACTCTCTGCATAAGATAACGTGTTGAACTACCCACTGACTACTGTGTTGCTGGGTCCTCCTGTCTGCCACTGCACCCCATCACTAGGTGCTATCTCCCTCTGAATCACACGGTATCCTGTATAAGCAGCCGTATCCTCCTATGCACTCAACCTACTACTATCCTCTGCGCCTGGATCCCATAGAGATGTATCCAGACACATGCTATGGTCATCCTGACTGCTAAAGAGTGCATCCTCATCAATGCAGGTCGATCCTGGAAGTAAGTGCTCCATCAACCTGCCAGCCTCTGCAATCTTCTCAACTAATGGAGTCTCCAATAGTTGTGACTCAATCTCCTCAGGCTGATCTGTATGTGTAAGGTCCCCTGTCTGTACTCCTTGTATCTCCTCCTGGATCGGTGGAACTACATGTCTGTGGTGTGCATCCCTCGCACAAGGCTCATCAACCCTATCTGACATGCCACTGACCTCCTCATGTGACGTGGCTATCATAGGTGTCTGGAAGGATGACATATGTGTCATGGCCATCATGGGAAGCTCATCGGCTCTATGTGCTAACACGTGTGACTCCTCACTAGTGTCACCACTCTGTTGAGGCGTAAGGTCCTCAATAGTAGGTGATATGTTTGTTGAGACACTAGTGCTATCATCCTGTCCATCCAACTGCCTATCCACTACACAAGGGTCATCATCCTCCTCAAGCGTGCAAGCGTCACTAGCCTCTGTGCAAGAGTCACTGTCATCATCAGACTGCTCCAAGTCACCATCTATCGCTCCATCCTCATGCACCTCATCATCACTGTCATGACATACCTCAATAATATGCTTCTGATCCTTACCCCTGCACCTATGATCTGGCTCCCATGGCCCCTTGCAATAGTGGCAAGGTTGTGTGCTCCTAATGGGCATGGGGTCTCTCTGTTCTTCCCACCATTTAGCTGCTTCTTTTCTCTTTTTATCTGCTATGATGATCCCATGTAAAATATCCTCTTCACTCCAACTGGGCTTGTTATCGCACGGTTTGTAGGAAAAGTTTGAAAGCTTGAGTCAGGGCTTGAAACCGGCGTAACAGGAGCTTCCCCACCCACTGTCACCTCGATGGGGAGCTCTTTCTATTAAGGAGGGCAAGTCCAAGGGAGACGTCCCTAA
>ML784067.1:136355-146949 GCA_009831015.1 Picea engelmannii | reverse complement strand
GAATGAATAGAGTAGAGGCCCTTGCCTTCCTTTTATACTTTTTGGCTCACCTTGTCCCTCCAAAGTAACTTTCATTTTATTAATATTTAATTAATTAATTAAATCACTTTAATTAATTAATTAACCTTTTTACCTCTGAAAAGATCCTTATCTCTCCTTGTGGCTTCCCTGGCCATTGAAAGTCACTTCTAGCCATCCCATCCTGTAGCGTTTTTCCTCCCGATTCCAATGAGCTATTACACTGAGAGGTTCCTCCAAGTAGTGTGCCCAAAATGACCTCTTCAGTGAATTTCATTGACTTGTAGCTCAAAATAGTCAAAATCTTGGAAATCATCGGAATGCAACGGAACCAAAGCCAACCTGTGGGGAATGGCTCATAATGATGAGATATGATGAGAAATGCCAACTGGACCTCACAATGCCTCTCAATAACCCCTGTACTCGCTATAACACCCATCTGACTACTCTGGTCATCATAAACCTTTGTACTGTGATGATGTCCCAAAGTGGGGACATTACACGTGGTAACTAGATGAATAGTAGTGTCATACCGCTACATGCCCATGGTCTTGAGTTTATTTATTTTATGGGTCCCTCCTTTTCTTATTGAGAAGCCTTTTATTTCTTTCTCGAGGATCCTTGGGCAAAGCCTCTGAAGGTTTTGTTCTTTTTGTTTTTTATCTTTTGCCAGTGACTTTTACCCTCTGGGCCTTTAGCCCCTTCTTCCCACAAGGCGAGGTACAACCCTTTGCTAGGTTGGAAAACCCAATGCCCGAACCAATGTAGGGGATAGATGAGAGGGAAGATGATGAAAAGTGATAAGTATGGTGGGAATGGACGATGGCCTTTCATGAACCCACATAGTGGAAACTCACTCCTAAAGGAACCAACTTGCTAGGGCATTCTTTCATCCCCCAGGTATGAACAAGTCCAAAGGCATAAAGTCCAAGCACACATCATGAAGCCAAAAATAATTAAATTCACATATTCAAATGTTTTGAGAATCAAAGTGACACATACCATGATACCCAGACTCATTACCTCATGGAGCAAGACCCACTGTTGTTGAAGGACCAGGTCGATGGGATGGATGTTGCTACTGCTGACAGGATGGAGGCGCTGAAGAAGAAGGATGGGCCCTCCAGGGCTAGGCTCAAGTCAATATGGCTCTCGGTACTCCATGTTTAGAACTTGTGGGCCTCGAGACATAATCTCCTTAGTTATCCCTAGGCTAGGGGATAACAGTTATAACAATAACAACAACTTTAAACAACTTCAGAAATTTGCATCTAAAACGATATCAAAAGGAAGACTAGAGCCTTGGGATGATAGCACTTAGGAAAATGCAAATTTCTAAGTTAGTTTTAGAGGTTAGTATGTTTATTAAGGCTGCTAAATATGGGTTGTAACAACAATTATAGCAGCAGTAATATGGTTGTTAGTGTTACTGAAAGTTTCAAGAAGATGTTTTAAAAGTTTGTTTAGTCTCATTCATCCACAAGAGTGTAGAAATCAGTGCCTTTTAGGGGTTTATGGAGTCAATAATAGTAACAATATCACTTGGGAAATAAAATAATGATAATGTTTAGTCAAGGGAAGAAGTAAATACAAGAGGTGTTCGCACTTCAAGGCCTCAAGCATCTAAATATTTAAGGGAGGTTTTGCTAAAGAGTAGGCACTTCTAGGCCCTAGCTTACCTTCCTTAGTTGTTTTGAAAGGCAATTTATTTGGTGATTAGAATGAAATTACTAGAGAGATAGGACTTTAGGGCTCTAATAATTACTCCCAAAAAATGTATAATTGGCAAGATCAAGTTAGTAGAAGAGTTATAGGGAGAAAGAAGCATTTGTTGTTTCTCCCCATGGGATTTAAACAAGCAATTGCATAATCTTGGACATGAAAAAAGTAAATTTTACCACAAACATCCATAGCATGAATAAAAATGCGTATTTTCCAATTACTTCACCGAGAATAATCAAGTCAAACCCTAGTTGAAGACCATTCCACCATGAAAAATGCCAAAATACACCACCATAAAGCTCTCCCAAGAGGTGCACACTAGTTATTTCGGCCAATAACCCTTAAAGAGGGATAAAATTTCAGACCACCACTTGTGAGTGATGAGTTATTATGAAAAAATAAACTTAGCCAACAATATCTATATGGGAAATCCTGGCTAATTAATCCAAAAGTTGTGTATTTTCATAAAACAGAGCCTACATGTCAATTTTCTCTTTAAATTCAAAATTAAATCAATTTTCAAAATTAAAACCCTAAAGAGGGTGACGTCAACCTTCCTAGGGTGACGTTAGGCTTCCTCCATGAGACATTGAGGCCATCAAGCAAAACATTGGGCCTCCAAGATCCCTCCTCCATGCCACACGTTCCAAAACTACAACCCAACATCTCTCCATGTCAAACCCTGGCAGTGGGTGACGTCCAAGGCCTCCCAGGGCCAATGTTAAAGTGGGAAGAGCATGAAAACCTAGGTTTGGGTCTTCCATAGTGCCTCCAAAGGCAACATTCATCCTTCATCTAGTGCAAGACATCAATCTCTTCTTACCCCGAGTTGGGGTTTCAGCATCCATATGTGGGCTTTGAGCCCCCATGAAAGTCCAAGCTAATCATTCCCTCATGTGTACCTATCCACCGGGCAAGGTCCTGCAAAACAACAAGTACGCTCTCAAAGGGTTCATAAGTCACAAGGATCATAGCATGTAAATCACATCCAATAATTAAATTACCCAAACATGTGCATCAAACACCCCTTATCCCCAAACAAATGCTCAAACATAATGAAACATATATATACATAACGAAACAAAACAATATGAAACATGCAACTACAACTATGCTAAGATGATGTGCAATAGTATGTACAATGGATGCAAATGCCTACCTATCCTAACTTACCTGTACTTACCTATCAAATGCTAGGTATAAGCATACAACCAATACAACCACACTAGCAATGTATCATAACACCTGCCTCTGTGCTTCATCATAAACCAAAACAATGACAAATTAAGCACAAAATAAACATGAGTTAGAGCATGCATTATATCATAGGAAATCGTAAAGTCTAGTTCATGGAGGCGGGAGGGAGGGACAAAATCATGCCAAGTCACCCTTCCAGAAAAGTGATCAATCCATCTCAAAAAAGGATCGTGAGAGGTCAAGGACTCAACGGGCTGGCTCAAAGAGTCTGAGGGTTGACTACCTTAGACGTCATCACTCCCTAGGGTCTGAGAAGGGATTAACAAGAACTTAGAGGGAAACTGACAACTTCAGGGGAAAGTTGAAAGATTGAGATAATAAACTTCTTCAGGCATTCAACCTCCCCTTGAATTCTAACGGAAAGTTTTTCCATAAAGAAAACTTGAAACAAGAGACATGTTCCCCAACTGCATCCTTAGTGACATAATGAGGTAAAGAAATCAAGGAGCTATACAACCTTGTCACAAGTATCCTGCTTCATGCAAGCAACGTCCTCACCTTTATCAAAATTTGAGCACAACGACAGTTGATAATCTTCTTCATAGAATAAATCCAAGTGCTCAAAGGAATACTCATCAAAATCCTCAAGATATGACTGAAAATCATCAGGAGAACATTGCATTGGGTTTCCTATTGGGATAATTCTCATTGGATGTAGGATGTTTCCAAGTGAAGACCAATCCATGTCGTGTAAGTGGATGAGGTGGTATGGGGATGTTTGAGAAATGGGTGCAATGATGACAGGGAAATGTATGGCTTACCTATGGGTGCCTTTGAAGAGGGTGAGTTTCACCTTGTCATGGATGCAAATGTTTCCAAGCCAATTCAATACCTTTTACCTTTTTATATTATTGTTTTTTCTTTCAAGATAATAGCTGGGGGACACTACCCTAGTGTGGTGACCAGTGGTGACAGTGTTACCCATAACCATTTCACAGAGATGAGAAGGTTGGCTCGTGATGAGACCCCCTTTCTCTTGGCTATGCTACCAAGAGCCACTACCCTAGAGTGGTGACCAGTTGAATGGTAGTGTCATACCGCTACATGCCCATGGACCTAATAGGTTGGCTCGTGATGAGACCCCCTATCCTCCAACTAGGTCTTAATTTTATTATTTTATGGGTCCCTCCATTTCTTGCCGAGAAGCCTTTTATTGCTTTCTCAAGAATCCCCGGGCGAAGCATCTGAAGGTTTTGTTCTTTTGGATTTTATCTTTTGCCAACTACTTTTACCCTCTGGGACTTTAGCCCATTCTTCCCACAAGGCAAGGTACAACCCTTTGCTAGCTTGGCAAACCCAATGCCCGAACCAATGCAAGGGGTGGATGAGAGGGAAAATGATGAAAAGTGATGAGTATGGTGGGAACAAACGATGACCTTTCATGAACCCACCCAGTTGTTGAAATAATGTCACTGCAAAGTGTATTCTTATTATTATCTGATATATTATTCATTGGATCAATCCCCATTGTGGATTGATCATGTTGGCTATTGTAATAGTACCAAATCCTCTTTTGCGGATTGGTCAAATGATAATTATAATAGGCAGAATAAGAAGTTGGCCTCAGCAAATATTAAAGAGGCCCCAGAATATATTAAAGGTGGTTATAACCACCCAGTTTGAGAAGTTGGCCCTGCCAATGAAGAGACACTTCACACGTGCCAGTCTTGTATAAATAAAGAGGCTAGCGCCTCACTTAGACACACAACCCACTTGCTCATTTGAGAGACAAGTTTTGGAATTGCAGTTAGAGAAGAAGGAGAGAGAGTGACGCATATTTGGGAGAGGATCTTCTGTATTAGCTTGAGTTATCTCTTAACATTGTATTGGTTATCTATAATAGGGAAGTTTTGTTGGGTTTTCTTCCCCTAGAGGGTTTCCCAGGATAAATGTTGTGTCTCTTGTGATTGTGTATTTCTCAGTGATCTTGTCTTTATGTTGTTGTTATCTATTGAAATGCAAAGAACTATAATAATGGCATAAACATTAACATGGTATCAGAGCCAAGCTGAAGAGAGCATCTTTCGCAAGAGAAAAACGTCACTATTGTCGTACATGCAAATTAGGGCTTTTTGATGGTGAAGCTTTTTAGCACCAAAACCATCTAGAAAAGTGCACCCTCCCTCAAGGATTACTTTGGCATCATCAGTGCACCTTTTCAGTGGGTGGATCTCCCAGAAAGTGAAACCCTAGTTTCACAAAAGTACCAAAAGTACCAGAAAACCAGTGAACCAGAAGTACCCAAAGTACCAGAGTACCAGAAAATCAGAAGCACCAATCCAAAAATCTGCAGATCAAGTTTGGAAGGGTAAAAGTTGGATTTCTCAGATCCAAGCACACCAGGCTACTCGTCTCAACCAAGCGCATCTCCTGGTAAGTTCAAAATTTGATTTTGAGGAGCACTTTCATTTTTTGGTCATTTTCTTAGCTCCAGGTAAAAGATGTCTACAAGCACGAAACTTGCTGACAAACTGAAAGGCGTGGAAAACTTTCGTGCCTGGAAGTATAGGATCGGCCTGATCCTTGCAGAGAATGACCTAGCAAGATTCGTCAAGAAGAAGTGTCGAAACCCGAAGATGCCGCAGAGAAAGCAAAGCATCAAAAGGACACAATCAGGGCCCAAAGAATCATTGCAGATTCAATCAAAGACCACCTGATTCCTTATGTGTCATCAAAGAACACTCCGAAAGAAATGTTTGATGCCCTAAGCAGACTGTACGAAGGAAAGAACATAAACCGGAAGATGAATCTAAGAACTCAAGTAAAGAATACGAGGATGCAGAACAGAGAAACGATCCAAGAATATTTCTCTAGAATTTCAGAATTCAAACAACAGTTAGAAGCGATTGGAGATACCATAGACGAAGACGAGCTCATAATGACGGCCCTAAATGGTCTCACAAGACCTTGGGATGCATTCATCCAAACGATATGTGCCATAACGGAGAAACTAAATTTTGATAGTCTATGGGAAGAATGCATCCAAGAAGAAACAAGAGTAGCTAACTGTGTAGCGCTACTAGCAAGAGATGATGATCAAGCCCTAGCTACTCACACCAAAAGAGGAAGGAAAAAACCCTACTTCCACAAGGAGACTCATAAAGACCCTCAACCGCCAAACAGATTCAATAATAAAGAATCTCATCCAAGGAGATTTCAGAAGAGAGGACAACGAAGGGAAAGAGACTACTCATCTGTACAATGCTATCATATTGACAAGATGGGACACATTGCGAAATTTTGTCCAGCCAAACGAGAAGAATACAAGAGGAAACATAAGAGGCACCATGCCCATGCAGTCGAAGATGAAGAGCCACCTGCAAAGATGATAAGAGAATAGATCAAAGACTATGTCTTAATCTCGACCCTCTCAGGATTAGTAACACATGGAGAGGACACGTGGCTCATTTATAATGGTGCCTCCAAGCACATGACAGGTCAGAAAAACATTCTCCCTTGTGTTTTAGAAAATAAGTTTTCTCAGAAAGTGACACTTGGAGATAATTACCAATATCCCATCAAGGGAGTGGGAGAATCAAACTACAAACTGAATTCAGGGAATTCATTAAAAATGAAGGACGTACTATATGTACCAGGTTTGAAAAAGAACCTACTCTCCATTTCAGCTTTAGAAAAGAAAGGCTACAGAGTTTCCTTTATAGATGCAGAAGTTCTTATGTGGGCTAAAGGAGAAACCATAAATGAAGCAATCATCATTGGAAGTGAAGAAAATGGCTTGTATAGACTAAAGGGTCACTTAGAAACTGCCATGGACCACACCATTGAAAACTCATGTGAACTTCGGCATAGAAGATTAGCTCACATCAACTACAAGGCGCTACCATACATATGCAAAGCGGTCACAGGTTTACCAGAACTTAAGGTCGACCATGAAGGCGTATGCAATGGATGCACACAAGGGAAGAACATCAAGAACCCTTTTCCGAAGAGAGACAACAAAGAAGAAGGAGTCCTAGAACTCATTCATTTAGATGTGTGTGACCCAATGCCATCAGCCTCCATTAGCGAGTATCTATACTATGTATCATTCATTGATAATTATTCTCGTAAGACCTGGGTGTATCTCTTGAAATATAAAGATGAAGTGTTCAACAAGTTCAAGGAATTCAAAGCCTTGATAGAGAATCTTTCTGAAAGAAAGATTAAGATACTCAAGTCAGATAATGGAGGAGAATACACCTCAAAAGAGTTCATGAACTTCTGCAGAGATGTTGGGATCAAGAGGGAACTCACTACTCCCTACAATCCCCAACAAAACGATGTAGCTGAACAAAAGAACATAACGATAATGGAAGTTGTGAAGACTATGATCCATGATCAAGATCTTCCTATGTGTTTATGGGCAGAAGCAGTAATGACGACTATTTATGTGCAAAACCGATTATCCCATAGTGCACTTGGGTTCAAGACCTCGAAAGAAATGTTCACCGGAAAGAAGCCAGAGGTAAGCCATCTCAAAATATTTGGCTGCCCAGTATTTATTCACATACCGAAAGAGAATAGAAAGAAGCTGGAACCTTTAGGAAATAAGGGAATATTTGTGGGATACTGTGAGGTCTCCAAGGCCTTCAGAATTTATATACCAGGTCACCGCCACATTGAGATTAGCAGGGATGTGACCTTTGATGAAGATGCAGCACTCAAGAAATCAAGAAGATGCCAACTTGAAGAAGTATATGAAGAGAAACCCGTAATCCCCAGAACTGCAGAGAGGGAGGTTCCTAGAGCCGCAGAACCAGTGAAGGAAGACGTAATTTCCCCTGATGAGGAAATTCTAGAAGATCATGATATAGTGGAATTTCAAGAACCACCTCAGATGACGATCCTCCATAAAAGGAAGCCATCTTGGGCTAGAGAGCTTATTCAAGATGGAGAGAAGTACGATGTTCCCCAAGGAACTACGAGACAGGTGAGAAGACCAAAGCCATTCTCCAATTATACGGATTTGATGTGTGATCTTCTAGAAGAGGATCCTACCTGCTTTGAAGAAGCCATTCAGAGGGAAGAATGGGCAGATGCCACGACAGAGGAATACCAATCCATAATGAAGAACGATGTATGGGAAATAGTTCCCAGACAGAAGAGTAAAGATGTGGTATCCTCCAGATGGCTCTTCAAAATAAAACATGTTGTTGATGGAAGTATTGAGAAGTATAAAGCAAGATTTGTCACTCATGGCTTTTCTCAGAAAGAAGGCATTGACTATGAAGAGACATTCGCTCCTGTGGCCAGATACACTTCGATCAGAACCATCATAGCTCTTGCAACTAAGATGAAGTGGAAGCTGCACTAGATGGACGTGAAGACAGTGTTCCTAAACGGTGTCATCGAAGAGGAAGTGTATATAGAGCAACCTCAAGGATTTGAGGTTGAAGACAGGAAGCCTCATGTCTGTAGATTGAAGAAATCCTTATACGGATTGAAGCAAGCTCCTAGAGCTTGGTATGGCCATATAGACAGTTTCTTGACGAGCTTAGGCTTTACCAAGAGTAAAGCAGACTCTAACCTCTACTTTAAGGTCATGAACGATGAGCCAGTAATATTACTGCTATATGTGGATGACTTATTCTTAACTGGAGAAGAAAAGCTCATCACTGAATGTAAGAAGAGACTTGCCTCAGAATTTGAAATGAAAGACCTTCGCCTAATGCATTATTTCTTAGGTCTTGAGGTATGGCAGAGTCCAGAGAGAATATTCCTTAACCAAGGGAAGTATGCAGTTGAAATCCTGAAGAGATTCGACACGTTGGAATGCAAGCCCATGAATACACCCATGGAAGCGAAACTGAAGCTGTTGGTCGACACTTTGTCAGAATCGATTGATGCCACCTTGTACAGACATATTATTGGATCCCTGATGTACTTGACGAACACCAGACCAAACATTTTTTTTTCCGTGAACACCCTGAGTCAGTTTCTGGTAAAACCCAGACATGTTCACCTAGTGGCTGCAAAATATATGATGAGGTACCTTAAAGGTACAATAGATTGTGGTCTTAGCTATGATGGAGATCATAATTTCACATTGAGTGGATATACTGATGCAGATTGGGCAGGAAGTGTTTCTGATAGGAAAAGCACTTAAAAATGTTGTTTAAGTTTGGGATCAGCTATGATCTCATGGAAAAGTAGGAAGCAATCCATCATTTCTCTTAGCACAGCGGAAGCAGAATACATTGTTGCATGTTCTGCTAACTGCAAAGCTATATGGCTTCGAAAATTGTTAATCGGTCTATTTGACCTAGAAATGGAAGCAACCTCGATCCTATGTGACAACCAAAGCTGCATAAAGATGACAGAGAATCCTGTATTTCATGATAAGTCAAAGCACATAGAGATCCGATATCATTACATCTGTGACATGGTACAGAGAGGATCCATAAAGCTCCAATACATTAACACGGATGAACAGGCTGCTGATGTGTTGACCAAGCCTCTATCTCGTGTAAAGTTTGAGCACTTTCAAGATAAGCATGGCATAGTCCAAAAGGACCTTCCTCGAAAGGGGGAGTAGTTGTTGTGATGAGATATTCCCTACTTCCGACCTTATGGTTGTGACGTAAAGCAAGACGTATACCTTGCTTCCGACCTTATGGTTGTGACATAAAGCAAGATGATGAGATGAGGCTAGCGTTGTGCTTCCGGCTGGATAGCTGTGACGTAAAGCCAGTCTAGCATCCTGCTTCCAACCTTATGGTTGTGACGTGAAGCAGGACGAGTATCTTGCTTCCAACTTTATTGCTGTGACGTAAAGCAAGACTATGAGACGAGACTAGAACTGTGCTTCCGGCTTGATAGTTGTGACGTAAATCCATTCTAGTATGATGATGATGAGCCAACCTCGTGCTGTGATGATGATGATGTATTAGTTTTATACTAATCCATATTGATGCAGATGATGATTGCATTCCTTTGAGAATGATGATGCCTGCCAATGAAGAAAACTTTTGATGATTTATAGATATGCCAGTCACTGTTCCAAGATGATATTAATGATGCTACCCTCCTGATGTCACTAATGATGTAGACCTCTCTCTCGCCTAATGTTGTTGAAGAATACCCTTCTTGTTAAGGGGGAGTGTTAAAATAATGTAACTGCAAAGTGTATTCTTATTATTATCTGATATATTATTCATTGGATCAATCCCCATTGTGGATTAATCATGTCGACTATTGTAATAAGACCAAATCCCATTTTGTGGATTGGTCAAATGATAATTATAATAGGCAGAATAAGAAGTTGGCCCCAACAAATATTAAAGAGGCCCAAGAATATATTAAAGGTGGTTATAACCACCCAGTTTGAGAAGTCGGCCCTGCTAGTGAAGAGACACTTCACACGTGTCAGTCTTGTATAAATAAAGAGGCCAACGCCTCACTTAGACACACAACTCACTTGCTCATTTGAGAGACAAGTTTCGAAACTGCAGTTAGAGAAGAAGGAGAGAGAGTGGCGCATCTTTGGGAGAGGATCTTTTGTATTAGCTTGAGTTATCTCTTGGCATTGTATTGGCTATCTATAATAAGGAAGTTTTGTTGGGTTTTCTTCCCCTAGAGGGTTTCCCAGGATAAATGT
>ML784067.1:84951-102461 GCA_009831015.1 Picea engelmannii | reverse complement strand
CCTCGCAGGGGTGCGGAGATCCCGTTTACAAAAATTTAAGTGCTGGTGTTTAAAAACACCCAGTAGAACCCTGCTGTCTTCGACATAGATAATCTTCATTATATATGAGTTGACCTCCGTGCTAAACGAGCGGTCAACAGAGTCATTAATGGAAACAACAAATATTAGAGGAAAAAGTAGCAATGATAATGATATGTCAAAGGGATGGAGGGATAAGAAAGGTGTTGGTATCCCAAGGCCTCAAAAATCCACCTCCAAGAGAAAATTGCTAGAAAGTAACAATGGTTAGGCCCTAGCGATTTCTCCTTTCCTTAAACAAATTGTAATAAAATATGCAATTGGGCATGGAAGTAGGGTTACTAGAGTGCTACAATGGTAGGTCTCTAGTATCTACTTCAAGATAGGTGCCTTTCAAGAAATTTTAGCACATGGAAGACTCTAGGGAAAAAGATAATAACATATGTCTTTCCCCTAGGGTTTCAAGTAAGCAATTTAATAATCTTAGACATGAAACAAGTAAAATCAACCATAAGCATTCATTCACAATAAAGAAATGCAAATTTTCCACTAACATCACCAAGATTAATCAAGCAAATCACCCTAGTTGAAGATCCTCCACATGAAAATTGCCAAAATACACCAATAAATGCCTCCTCGAAGAAGTGCGCACCACTAATTTCAGCCAAGAAACCTTAAAGAAGGATGAATTTCAGACCACCACTTGTGTGATGAGTCAATGATCCAAAAATACAAGAGTTTTATCTCTTATTTATACAATATCAATGACCTTTAATTGTCTTTTAGGTCATAAAAGGCCGACATGGCAAGTTTACATAAAAAATTCAGTTTTTACATAAATTCAACAATTAAAACCCTAATTTCACTTTAGTGATGGCGTCATGCCCCTCTAGGGTGACGTTATACCCCCAGCTTGGAACGCTAGGCCTCAAATGCATAACGCTAGGCCTCAAATGCTGCCACACGTGCCAAGTAGCACCAAACTCTCCTCATAAATGCCAAATCCTAACCTAATGACGTCAAGGGTCAACATGATGACGTCAGGGGCCTTCAAGGGCCAATGTCATGGTGGAAGGGCAAGACCCCCTTGGGTCTAGGATTGCCAAAGTGTCTCGGGGGAAGCGTCCTTCTTCCTTCTTGATGCCATACTCTAGTGTCTCTCTGCCCCTGGTTGGGGTCACAACATCCATCTGCAGGGCTTTCAACCCCATGGAGGTCCTAGCTAATCATCTCCCCATATGTACCTGTCCACCGCGCATAGTCCTGCATCAACAACAAGTAGGATCTCCATGGGCTCATAAGTCACAGGGATCATAGTAATGTCAATCAAATCCAATAATCAAATTACCCAAACATGTGCATCAAACCCCCATTTACCCAGAAAAATTCTCAAAGACGTTATGTAGTTTAACAAGTTAGGTTTGGAGAGGATCTCAGGATGTCTTATTGGGATAATTCTCCTTAAGTTTGGGGTGTTTTTCAGGTGAAGACCAATCTAGGTCATGTAAGTGTATGAAATGGTGCAAAGGGAATGTTTAGGCAAAGGGTGCAGTGATAATAGGGAAATGTAGGTCTTGTTTGTGGGTGCCTCTGTAGAGGGCGAGTTGCAGCTTGTCATGGATGCCAATGTTTCCTATCCCATTCAATGCCTTTTATTCTTTGTCTTATTGCTTTTTCTTTTCAAGAGAATAACTAGGGGACACTGTATTGGCGTGGTGATCAGTGGTGATAGCATTACCCACGAGCACTTCACGGAAATGAGAAGGTTGGCTTATGATGAGACCCCCTTTCTCTTGGCTATGCCACCAAGAGCCACTACCTTGGTTCAGTGATCAGATAGATGGTAGTGCCATACGACTACATTCCCATGGACCTAATAGGCCGGCTCATGATGAGACCTCCCATCCACCAACTAGACCTTGAGTTTTATTTTATCTTACGAGTCCCCTTCTCTTACTGAGAAGTCATTTATTGCTTTCTTGGGAATCCTTGGGCGAAGCATCTCAAAGGTTTTTATTTTGGCTTTTAACTTTTGCCAACTACTTTTACTCTCTTGGCCTTTAGCCCCTTCTTCCCACAAGGCAAGGTACAACCCTTACTAGTGTGGCAAACCCAATGCCTGAACCAAGGTAGGGGAAGATGAGACGGATAATGATGAAAAATGGTAAGTATGGAAGGATTAGACGATGACCTTTCATAGACCCACCTAGTGGCAACTCATCGTAAAGGGAACCAGCTTACAAGGGCATTCTGTCACCCCCCAGGCATGAACAAGTTAAAGAGCATAATTTCCAAGCAAACGTTATGAAATAAAGGAGAGTTCAGTGCAACATATTCAGATACTTCGAAAATCAGAGTGACCCATACCATGATACCCAGACTCATTACCTTATGGAGCAAGATCCACTGCTACTTCAGGACAAGGCTGGTGGGATGGATGCTGCTGCTTTTGATGGATGGGATGCACTGAAGAAAAGATGGGCCTTCCGGGGCCAAGCTCAAGTTGTATGGCTCTCGGTACTCCATGTCTAGGACCTGTGGGCCTTGATACATATTCTCTTTAGTTATCCCTAGGATCGGGGATAACATCTGGCTCCAACTCAAGGACATGTGTTCACCGTAGAGCGCATGAGAACCTCAACATCTCTAGCATGACCTGTATAAGATAGATCTCAACAAATGGAATTAGTAATCTTTGGGGTGGTGATATCACCCTCGCTCATATGTGATACAATGAAATAAAAGTAAGCAAGAATATATATACAAATGAATATGAAACGACAACTATACTATTCTAGCATGATATGAGGATGGTATATACAACGAATGCAAATGCCTACCTAACTTACCTGTAATTACCTATGAAGTCAAGTCTTTGCCCCATGATGGGGTTTAAGGAGGTGTCCACTAACCGGTAATGGACGTCTTCTTCCTTCCAACGTGGATAGATAGTAGGCATCTTTAATTGACTTCATTCCAACTCTAAAAGGTCCAAGCCAAAACTGTGCATTCCCCTTAACATTAGTAGGCTCTCCCTTTTTTGTATCCCACATATAGACCGTATCTCACTCTTGATACTCCTTTGCTTTTAACTTGGTTGCTTCTTGTATAACTCTAGTCTATTGTTTTGATGGAGGAGGGTGGGATTCATCTATGAAGACTTCTTGTTGGGTTGGTCTGATCAATATATCATCATCCCCTTTCTTTAATAGCTTGACAGTTCCAACTTCTTTGTCCTTGTATTTGTCTAGGAGTTTTTGATATTCTTCCTTCTTTGGCCATTGTATTTTATCAAAATCTTCCTCTGAAGCGAAAGGCAAGTCCTCTGCAGAAAATACATGAAGGTTTTCCTTGATTGGCTCATGTGTCTCGCTAGTTTCAACATCATTGTCAATTTCTTGCACATGGACCTTGGCCATTGGCACATTTGGGAGTCGCTCTATTGTCCCATCATTCATAGGCACTGTTATTGCGCAGTTTGTACTTGGAAGTAAAGGAAAGGTGAAAGAAGAGCAAACTGGTGAAATTGAGACTATCCTACCATTGTCACCTCGATAGGATAGCTCTTTCTGTTTAGGGTGGTAGGCCCAGGGGAGACGTCCCTGATGACTTGGGGTTTTGAGAAGGCAAAGACTTATGGATAAGTTAAATTTTCCCCCCTCACAAGTCACCACCAATCAGAAAGTTTGGCTAAACAACCAATAAAGAAAGTGATAACCAGAAGTGTACCTTCCCAAGACAAAGCAACAAGAAAACTATATATGTGCAAGATTACTTGCTGGTCAGTACTTCATATGATCAAAGACTTCTGATATAAAGAAATTGATTGATAATATTAATTAAGCAAATCAATGATGTACAATAGAAATGATTACAATATATCACTTCACAATAAATGCTATAGAAGCTTCACAATGAGCAATAACAATTTATCATCAAATGTCAGATACTAACATTCATTAGAAGCAACAACTAGCCAATCTTTCAATTTGCTCAAATAAAAGATCAAATGCTGCAAAGTATAAGTATAACTCAAATAGAGAATAACAACATTAGGGTTAGTAAGTTAATCTAGGCTAGGGTTAGAAGATGTTAGCAATCATTCAAAGGTATTGGTTGTTTGAAGTTGTGATCAAGGCACTCAAGCAATAAGGTCTTAGATCAGTGCATTCATCGGGAAAATGGAGTCAAAGGTAGCGACAAATGTTGAGGAAGCACAATGATAATGGAGGGCTAAAGACAAGAGGGTTTGATGGTGAAGTGTTGTTGAGCCAAGGCTTCAACAATCAAACCCTTGGGGAAAATGACTCACTAAGGTGTAGAAAGCCTAGGCCTTAGTGTGTTTTCCTCCTTCTCTAGCTCAATGATAAGATAAAAAAACAACAAGCATAGGTAGGGCTAAAGACAAGAGAATTTGACGGTGAAGTGTTGTTGAGCCAAGGCTTCAACAATCAAACCCTATGGGAAAACGACTCACTAAGGTGTAGAAACCCTAGGCCTTAGTGCGTTTTCCTCCTTGTTTAGCTCAATGACAAGGATAAAAACGGCTAGGATTAAAGAACATAAGTAGGGTGTTGCTAAGGCAAGGCCCTAGAAATGTCTTCAATAGGTAAAAATGGCTAATTGGCATAATCTAGTGGGGACATGAAATAAGGACACCAACATGTGCTTATTCGCTAGGGTTTAATTCAGCAATTTCATTTAACAAAATGCAAGTAAAAGACTATAACCATTCAAATAAGGGAAAGATTGCAGAAATTCACTTACATTCCCCAAGTATGGAGGAAGTGACAGGGCATCCTATTGGGCTAGTGTCCATTGGAAATGGGATGTTTCTGGAAGAAATCAAATCCAAGTCATGTTAATGGATGAGGTGGATAAGGGATGTCCTAATAAGGGGTGCAGTGATAGCAGGGAAATGCAAGGTTTACCTGTGGGTGCCTTTGTCGAAGGCGAGCTGCACCTGTCGTGGATGCAAATGTTTCCAAGCCCATTGATGCCTTTTATTCTTTATTCTTTATTTCTTTTTTCTTTCAAGAATCTAGTTAGGGGACACTGCCCTGACATGGTGATCAGTGGTGGCAATGTTACCCACAAGTACTTTCACAGAAATGAGAAGGTTGGCTTGTGATGACACCCCCTTTCTCTTGGATATACCACCAAGAGCCACTACCCTGGTGTCGTAACCAACTGCTAGTAGTGTCATACCACTAGGTTCTCATGGACCTAATAGGTTGGCTTGTGATGAGACCCCCTATCCTCTGACTAGGTCTTGTTTTATTATTTTTTTATGTGTCCCTCTTGTTTCTTGCTGAGAAGATTTTTACTTCTTTCTCGGGGATCCCTGGGCGAAGCATCTCGAGGTTTTATTTTTAGACTCTTATCTTTTGCCAGCTGCTTTTACCTTCTGGGCCTTTAGCCCCTTCTTCCCTCAAGGCAAGGTGCAACCCTTAAATGATTGGCGAACCCAATGCCCGGACCAATGTAATGGGATGGATGAGCGGGATGTAAGATGGAAAGTGGTAAGTATGACGGGAGAGGACAACGACTCTTCAGAAATCCCCCTAGTGGCAACTCAAAAACCTATGGGCACAAGCTTGCTAGGGCATCCTGTCATTCCCCCCAGACATGGTCAAGTGGATAAGTATAAGATCCAAGCACTCGTTAGAAACAAAAAGAACTAAATGCACATATTCAAAGGTTTTGAAGATTATAGTGACACATACCATGATACCCGGACTCATTACCTCATGGAGCAAGATCCATCTTTTCCACAGGACCAAGCCGAGGTGATGGATGTTGCTGCTGCTGACAAAGTGGAGGCATTGAGAGGAAGAAAATATGGGCCCTACAGGGCCATGCTCATGTCGATTTGGCTCTCGGTACTCCATGTCTAGGACCTATGGGTATCGAGACATAATCTCCTTAGTTATCCCTAAAGTAGGGGATAACATTTGGCTCCAACCCGGGGACATTTGCTCACCGTAGACCGCATGAGAACCTCAACATCTTTGGCATAACTTGTAACCGGCTTGATCTCAACAGAAGCTATTAGTAATCATTTGGGGTGTTGATATCACCCCCAGCTCATATATATAAAACTGAAAACAAACATATGTATAAGTGTGAAAGCAAACTACTCTAGCATGCAATGCAAATGGTATATACAATGAATGCAAATGCCTACCTGCTTACTTGTTGGCTGGATGTTAGGTGTAGTCAAACGACCAATGAAACCAATCCAACATTGTCCCACAATATCTGCCTTTAGTGCTTCATCATAAACCAAAACAGTGATAAGTTAAGAAGAACAATAACATGGGTTAGAGAATATATCGTATCGTCGAAAATAATGAAGTCTAATTCATGGAGGCGGGTGGGAGGGATAAAATCACGCCAAGTCATTCTCTGAGGAAAGTGCTCAATCCACTTCAGGAAGGGATCGTGAAAAGTCAAAGGTTCAGAAAACTGACTCAAAAGGTCTGCAAGATGGCTACCTAGGACGTTTTGATAATCTGAAGCCCTTGAAGGGATTGACAAGGGTCTAGTAGATGACTGGCAAACTCCTAAGGGAAAGTTGAAACGCTGAGATGACAGACTTATTCTTGAAGTATTCAACCATCCCTTGGACTTTAGGGTTTGCCCTAGAGGAAGCTCAATATCAAAGACATATTTCCCAACTACACGTCTAGAGACACAACAAAGTAAAGTAATCGGAGGTGGCTGGGGAAAGTTGTCACAAGGATTCTTCTTCAAGCGAACAATGTCCTTACTCCTATCAAGACCTAAGCACAATGGTGGTTGATAATCATCTTCATGG
Source organism: Picea engelmannii (assembly GCA_009831015.1). Taxonomy (NCBI): domain Eukaryota; kingdom Viridiplantae; phylum Streptophyta; class Pinopsida; order Pinales; family Pinaceae; genus Picea; species Picea engelmannii. The sequence goes on along the minus strand of ML784067.1, from coordinate 95,623 downwards.
AAAGAATCCAAGTGCTCAGAGGAGTACTCATCAAAACCCTCAAGGTAAGACCGAAAATCATCAGGAAAACATGGTAATAGGTCATCCTTGGGTGTTTGAAAAGTATGGGTAAATATATCATCTCCTTTTTGTCACTGGTCAAAATCAAAAGTATCTTGTAGTGATAAGTGCAAAGGAAACCCTTGGAAATGATTCTCAATGTCATAAATGGGGTCTATATCATAACCAACTACATCCCATTTACGTCTTCCAACATGGATGAACTCATCAATATCAAGTTTATCACTATCTGTGTCATAACATGAAGGATTCAAAATATTCAAGGGCTCATCCATCTCCTCCTCATTTCCCAAATCATAAAGTAGAGAATCATCAAAATGTTGGAGAGGAGGGTAACTTATTGTTTCTTCTTGTGCAAGAGCTTTGAGGACTTCAGTGTCTTCAACATGCATCATTGTTTAATCCTCATAAATTGCCCCTTCATCTTCAATTGTACAACAAGGAATATCTACTTTGTTCGAGGATTCCATTTCTTCTTCACTTTCTGAATCATGGAACAAGATGTCATCGGAATCCTGGAAAGGAAAGCAACTAACCTCGTCGTCTTCTTGTTGTACAGGGGGAAGAGGCTCGTGGACGGCTTCATCAGAGGGAGGAGCATAGGTTGATACTTCATCATTTTGCTTAGGTCCCAGCTTCCCAACTGTGTCTTCAACAATCCTATGTTGATTCATGGTTTGTTCCCCTTCTTCTTGGAAATCAAGAATAAATTTCTCAAGGACAACCAAACTTTCCATACTAAGAGTACTTGAGGTAAGGAGGTATCTTATCTCGGATAAGGAGATGTTTTTCTTGATCCTTGCAGCCATGCTGTGAGCTTCATTGAGCATCCTTGGGCTCCTCTTTTTGAGGGGAAAGCCCAGATGTACCAAAAGTGCATGGGTATAGAGATGGACAAGGTAATTCTCTCCAAGATGATGGATTTCAGGAATTTGATACAGTATCTCCTCAAACCTATCCTGGAAGTCTCTGACAGATTCATCCATAGTTTGCTTTATATGATTGAGTCTTTTTAATAGTACTGGGATGTCTTCCAATTGAATACCCCATCTTCTGAGAAAGGTTTCTTCAAATTGTTCCATAGTTGTGATGCTGGCATCAGGGAGGTTGTCATACCATTCCCTAGTGTTGCAATAAAGACTGGTAGAGAAAAGTTGCATGACCAAGTCTTCAGCATAATCAGCGATAGGGTGGGATAGAAAGAAATCCCAGAAGTTTCTCATGTGATATTCAACTCTCTCCCTATCATCACCAGTAAATCTAGGGAGCAAATTTTTGTATTCAAGGGGCATTTGTTGAGGGTATCCCAAGATCTTACTCATGTCTAAAGGCTTGTAGTTTGCCGGATCCCATTGAGAAGTCATCGTTGGCTTCGTCATCAATGGAGTTGCTAGATAACTTTCTTGAAATTATCAAAGAAATAAGGGAATCACCCTTAGTGGAGTCACCAGGTAACCTTGTAAGATAAATAATCTTGAGTAAAGGCTTACTGAAAAAGTGTTGTCTTTTAGGAGAATTGACTCGGTGTTCCCCGACAACGGCGCCAAAATGTTATCACGCAACTTGTACTTGGAAGTAAAGCAAAGGTGAAAGAAGAGAAAATTGGCGAAACTGAGACTATCCTACCACTATCACCTCGATAGGATAGATCTTTTTGTTTATGGTGGTAGACCCAGGGGAGACGTCCCCAATGACCTGGGGTTTTGAGAAGGCAAAGGCTTATGGATAAGTTAAAGTTTCCCCCCTCACAAGTCACCACCGATCAGAAAGTTCAGCTAAACAACCAATAAAGAAAGTGATAACCAGAAGTGTACCTGCCCGAGACAAAGCAACAAGAAAACTATATATGTGCAAGATTACTTGTTGGTTTGCACTGCATATGATCAAAGACTTCTGATATAAAGCAATTGATTGATAATATTAATGAAGCAAATCAATGATGTACAATAGCAATGATTACAATATATATCACTTCACAATAAATGCTATAGAAGCTTCGCAATGAGCAATAACAATTTATCATCAAATGTCAGATACTAACATTCATTAGAAGCAACGACTAGCCAATCTTTCAATTTGCTCAAATAAAAGATCAAATGCTGCAAAGTATAAGTATAACTCAAATAGAGAATAGCATCATTAGGGTTAGTAAGTTAATCTAGGCTAGAGTTAGAAGATGTTAGCAATCATTCAAAGTTATTGGTTGTTTGAAGTTGTGATCAAGGGACTCAAGCAATAAGGTCTTAGATCAATGCATTCATCGGGCAAATGGAGTCAAAGGTAGCGAAAAATGTTGAGGAAGAACAATGATAATGTAGGGTTAGAGACAAGAGGGTTTGATGGTGAAGTGTTGTTGAGCCAAGGCTTCAACAATCAAACCCTAGGGGAAAACAGTTCACTAAGGTGTAGAAATCCTAGGCCTTAGTGTGTTTTCCTCCTTCTCTAGCTCAATGATAAGATAAAAAAAAAACTAGCATAGGTAGGGTTAAAGACAAGAGAGCTTGACGGTGAAGTGTTGTTGAGCCTAGGCTTCAACAATCAAACCCTAGGGGTAAACGACTCACTAAGGTGTAGAAACCCTAGGCCTTAGTACGTTTTCCTGCTTCTTTAGCTCAATGACAAGGATAAAAACGACTTGGATTGAAGAACATAAGTATGGTGTTGCTAAGGCAAGGCCCTAGAAATGTCTTCAATAGGTAAAAATGGCTAATTGACATAATCTAGTGGGGACAATGTGCTTATTCCATAGGGTTTAATTCATCAATTTCATTTAACAAAATGCAAGTAAAAGATTATAACCATTCAAAGAGGCTTGGACTTACACCTACCTGCATGCGTTGAGTTGTTATTTAGTTGAATCAGACAGAGTAGCCCCAACCCAATTAGTTGAATACCTAACATGAGTTGTTAGTTGAATTCCCAGCCTAGTAGCCCCAATTAGTTGAATATCCCAATAGTACCTCATAGTAGCGTGATAACATACAGATGGTTGCAGATAGGAGCCACAATCCTCTCTTCCTTTATCCAACCTCGATGCTAACTCACTTGAACGGTAAACCATCATGCATGTGTCTGCTCCACCTTCCACCCACCTACTCTTAGTCTATGGAGTCGGATCCATTCAACAGGAGAACATAATCTATTGGTTCTATCAATCAGTGTAATGCCCTGGCAAAATCACTATTTGACAAGAGAACTATTCATTGGCCTTTGCTCCCATCCCTCTCTTTGACCCATTCAAGATAGATAAGAGGGAAATGCACTCTTAATTACTTATGGAACTAGAATAAATGCACCCTCTTCAATCGAAATTGCATTTCTAAAGGGAAAGATTGCAAAAATTCACTTACATTCACCAAGTATTATCAAGCCAAACTCTAGTTGTAAACCTTCCAACAAGAAAAATGCCAAAAATAGCTAAGATAAGCCTTCCTTCAACAAGTGCGCCACAATTTCAGCCAATAACCCTAAGAGGGCTGAAAATTTCAGACCTCACCAAGTGGTGAGTGAAAGATGATTATAAAAATGAGAGTTTTAGCTCTCTATTTATAAAATACCAAGTGACCTTAATAAAATTTAGGTCACCAAAAGGCCGACAAGGCCAAAAACCAAATAATATTTTTTTACATTAAATGTCATAAATTAAAACCTAATCAAGCAAAAGTAAAGACCTCATGCCCTTTCTAGGGTGACGTTAGCCCTTTTTAGGGAAACATTGGTGTCTTGGAGCAAAACGTTAGCCCTCCTTGGGCTTCTCCAAGCTACCACATGTGCCACAACTTCCATAACTGCCTCCCAAAACGTCCACAAATGCTAGATGACATCATAGGCATCCAGGGTGACGTCATGGGCCTTCCAAGGCCAACATCCTAGTGGAGAAGGCACAACCCCCCTGGGTAAGGCTCTGCCAGGCTGCCTCTGTGGAACGTCCTACTCTTCTTCGGTGCAAACCCCTTTGTCCCGTCTCTGCCCCTTGCTGGGGTCTCAACATCCCTCTGGTCCCCATGGAGGTCCGAATTAGTCATCTCCCCATGTGTACCTGTCCAATATGGTACCTATATGTCAAGTATGATCCTGAACATCAACAGATACGCCCTCCATGGGTTCACAAGTCACAAGGATCATAGCAATGTCAATCACATCCAATCATCAATTTTGTTAAACATGTGCATAAAACCCTTTTTACCCAGTCAAGTGCTCAAAGACATTATACAAATCTGCAAGGCAAGTTTGGAGGAAGTGACAGGGTGTCCTATTGGGCTAGTGTCCATTGGAAATGGGATGTTTCCGAAAGAAATCAAATCCAAGTCATGTTAATGGTTGAGGTGGATAAGGGATGTCCTGACAAGGGGTGCAGTGATAGCAGGGAAATGCAAGGCTTACCTGTGGGTGCCTTTGTAGAAGGCGAGTTGCACCTGTCCTGGATGCAAATGTTTCCAAGCCCATTAATGCCTTTTATTCTTTATTGCTTTTTTATTTCAAGAAGCTAGTCAGGGGACACTGCCCTGGCATGGTGACTAGTGGTGGAAATTTTACCCACAAGCACTTTCACGGAAATGAGAAGGCTGGCTTGTGATGAATCATGAGATCCCCTTTCTCTTGGCTATGCCACCAAGAGACACTACCCTAGTGTGGTAACAAGCTGCTAGTAGTGTCATACCGCTAGGTGCCCATGGACCTAATAGGCTGGCTTGTGATGAAACCCCCTATCCTCTGACTAGGTCTTGTTTTACTATTTTTTATGGGTCCCTCTTGTTTCTTGCTGAGAAGCTTTTTACTGCTTTCTCGGGGATCCCTGGGCGAAGCATCTTGAGTTTTTATTTTTAGGATTTTATCTTTTGCCAGTTGCTTTTACCTTCTAGGCCTTTAGCCCCTTCTTCCCACAAGGCAAGGTGCAACCCTCAAATGATTGGCAAACCCAATGCCCAGACCAATGTAATGGGATGGATGAGCGGGATGTAAGATGGAAAGTGGTAAGTATGATGGGAGCGGACGATGAGTCTTCAGAAATCCCCCTAGTGGAAACTCAAAAACCTATGTGCACAAGCTTGCTAGGGCATCTTGTCATTCCCCCCAGACATGGTCAAGTGGATAAGTATAAGATCCAAGCACTTGTTAGAAACAAAAATAAATAAATGCACATATTCAAAGGTTTTTAAGATTAGAGTGACACATACCATGATACCCAGACACATTACCTCATGGAGCAAGATCTATCTCTGCCACAGGACCAAGCCGAGGTGATGGATGCTGCTGCTGCTGATAAAGTGAAGGTGCTGAAAGGAAGAAAAGATGGGCCCTCCAGGGCCATGCTTAAGTCGATCTGGTTCTCGGTACTCCATGTCTAGTACCTGTGGGCCTTGTTATCCCCACTTTTAAGGATAACTAGGAGATTATGTCTCGAGGCCCGCAGGTCCTAGACATGGAGTACCGAGAGCTAGATCGACTTGTGTAAAATCCTTTAGACATGAGTAAAATCCTGGGATACCCTAGACAAATGCCCCCTTGGTATGAAAAATGGCTCCCTAGATTCACTGGCATGGATGGAGAAAGACACGACTATCACATGAGCAAATTTTGGGCTTTCTTTCAGCACCACCCTATCAGTGATGATGCGGAAGACTTGGTAATGAAACTCTTCTCTGCCACTCTGTATGGAAATGCTAGAAGATGGTATGATAATCTTCCAGCCGCTAGCATCACATCTATGGACCAATTAAAAGAAGTCGTTCTCATGAGTTGGGGCATGAAATTAGAAGATATCCAATTGATACTTAAAGGCTCGAATACATAAGATAAACTGAGAATGAGACTGTCAGGGCTTTCTGGGTTAGGTTTCAGATGTTGCTATACCAGATTCCCAAAAGCCATTATCCTGAAGAAAAGTACCTTGTGTACCTCTATACCAATGCACTCCTAGGGCATTTGAGCTTCCTCCTAAATAAAAACATTCCAAAAACACTCACGAAATCTCACAACATGGCCATGCGAATCGAGGTAAATCTCTCCTTGTCCAAAGGTAAACAATTTGCCTCTCTATGAACTAAAATCAATGATGATACCTCAGACACTCTCAGTTTGAAAAAACTAGTTTCCCTTGAAACCTTTACTACTGATTCACAAGAAAGAAGGGAACAAGTTTTTAACCAGTAGAATGATGACATGGTTGAGGCGATGGAACCAGAGAAAATTGATGAAGTATCAACCTGCGCTCCTCCCTCTGTTGAAGCGATCCATAAACCATTTCCTCTTGCACGACAAAAGGACGATGAGGTTAGTTGCTTTCCTTTTCAGGATTTCGATGACACCTTGTTCCATGATTTAGAAAATAAAGGAGAGATGGAATCCTTGAACAAAGTTGCTTGCTGTACAATTGAAGACGAAGGGGAAATTCATGAGGATGAAACAATGATGCATGTTGAAGACACCCAAGCCTTCAGAACCCCTGCACAAGAAGAAACAGTAAGTTACCCTCTTCCCCGAGATTTTGATGATTTTCTACTTTATGATGAGGGAGATAAGGAGGAGGTAAATGTGTTTTCGAATCTTTCAAATCCTGCATGTTATGATACAGATACTGACATAGTTGATAACATTTATGAGTTAATACATGTTGGGAGATGTAGGTGGGATGTAGTTGGTTATGATTTGGATCCCATCTATGACATCGAGAGTCATCTCCAAGTGTTTCCTTTGCAATTATCATAGCAAGTTACTCTTGACCAGTGGAAACAAGGAGATGAGATTTTTACCTATACTTTTCAAACACTCAAGGATGACCTTGTACCTTGTTTTCTTGATGATTTTCAGTCTCACCTTGGGGGTATGCATGAGTACTCCTTTGAACACTTTGATTCTTTCCATGAAGATAATTATCAACCACCATTGTTCTTAGGACTTGATAGGAGTAAGGACCTTCTTTGCTTAAAGAAGAATCCTTGTGACAACTTTCCCCAACCACTTCCGATTACTTTGCTTTGTTGTGTCTCTAGAAGTGTAGTTGGGGAATGTGTTTTTGATATTGAGTTTCCTCTGGGGCAAACCCTAGAGTCCAAGGGTTGGTTGAATGCTATAAGTTAAAGTCTATCATTTCAGTTTTTCAACTTCCCTTAAGAGTTTGCCGGTCATTTACTAGATTCTTGTCAATCCCTTCAGAGTGCGAGGATGTCCTAGGTAGCCAGTTTGCAGAGCTTCTAAGTCAGTGTTTTGAACCTTGGACTTTTTATGACCCCTTCCTGAAGTGGATTGAGTACTTCCCTCAGAGATTGACTTGGCATGATTTCATCCCTCCCATCTGCCTCCATGAGTTAGACTTTATGGTTTCCGATGATATGATACACTTTCTAACCCATGTTATTTTTGTGCTTAACTTATCACTATTTTGGTTTATGATGAAGCACAAAGGCAGGTATTGTGGGGCGTTGCTGGATTGGTTTCATTGGTTGTTTGACTACACCTAACATCCAGCCAACAGGTAAGTGCAGGTAAGTCGATAGGCATTTTTTGCATTCATTGTACTATATCGTTGCATTGCATGCTAGAGTAGATTGCTTTCACATTCACACTGAAATAAGACTGAAATAAAACAATCACAAGTGTGAATGTGAAAGCAATCTACTCTAGCATGCAATATATATATGCTGGCGTGGTATCACCACTCCAATCGGTTACTAATAATTGCTATTGAGATCAAGTAGGTAAACAGGGTATGCCAGATATGTTGAGGTTCTCATGCGCTCTACGATGAGCACATGTCCCCGAGTTGGAGCCAGATATTATCCCCACTTTTAGGGATAGCTAGGAGATTATGTCTCGAGGCCCGCAGGTCCTAGAGATGGAGTACCGAGAGCCAGATCGACTTGAGCATGGCCCTGGAGGGCCCATCTTTTCTCCCTTTCAGCGCCTCCACTTTGTCATCAACAACAACATCCATCACCTTCGGCTTGGTCCTGTATCAGAGACGGTTCTTGCTCCATGAGTTAATGAGTCTGGGTATCATGGTATGTGTCACTCTAATCCTCAAAACCTTTGAATATGTGCATTTAATTCCTTTCGTTTCTAATGAATGCTTGGATCTTAGACTTGTCCACTTGACCATGTTTGGGGGGGATGACAGGATGCCCTAGCAAGCCTGTGCCCATAGGTTTTGGTTTGCCACTAGGGGATCTCTGAAAAAGTCATCGTCTGCTCCCCTCATATTACCACCTTTTCATCTTGCTTCCCGCTCATCTACCCCATTTCACTAGTCCATGCATTGGGTTGGCCAATCATTTATAGGGTTGCACCTTGCCTTGTGGGAAGAAGGGGCTAAAGGCCTAGAAGGTAAAAGCAAGCTGGAAAAAGATAAAATTCTAAAAGTAAAACCTCGAGATGCTTCGCCCAGGGATCCTCGAGAAAGTAGTAAAAGGCTTCTCAGCAAGAAACAAGAGGGACCCATTAAATAATAAAACAAGACCTAGTCAGAGGATAGTGTGTCTCATCACGAGCCAGCCTATTAAGTTCATGGGTACTTAGAAGTATGACACTACTATCAGCTGGTTACCACGCCAAGGTAGTGACTCTTGGTTGCATGGCCAAGAGAAAGGGGGTCTCATCACGAGCCATCCTTCTTATTTATGTGAAAGTACTTGTGGGTAACGCTGCCACCACTGGTCACCACGCTAGGGCAGTGTCCCCTGATTAGCTTCTTGAATAAAAAGAAATACGAATAAAGAATAAAAGGCATGAATGGGCTTGGAAACAATTGCATTCAGGACAGGTGCAGCTCACCTTCTACAAAGGCACTCACAGGTAAAGCTTTGCATTCCCTTTCTTTCACTGCGCCCATTGTCAGGACATCCCTTATCCACATCACCCACTTGCATGGCTTAGATTTGGTCTTTTCCGGGAACTTTCCTTTTCCAGTGGACACTAGCCCAATAGGACACCCTGTCACTTTCCCCAGACTTGTATTTTGGGCTTGTATAATGTCTTTGAGCCTTTAACTGGGGTAATAGGGATTTTTTGCACATGTTTAATAATATTGATGATGAGATGTGATTTACATTGCTATGATCCCTGTGACTTATGAGCCCATGGAGGGCGTAGCTGTTGATGTGAAGGATCATGCCGGACGGACAGGTACACATGGGGAGATGATCAGTTTAGACCTCCATGGGGCTGAAGAGCCCACCAGATGGATGCTGAGACCCCAACAGGGGGCACGAACAGGACAAAGGGGTTTTGCACCGGAGAGAAGAAGAACGTCTTACAGAGGCACCCTGACAGAGCTTGACCTAGGGGGATTGTGCCATTTTCAGTGGAATGTTGGCCTTGAAAGGCCTTCGACATCACCCAGGAGGTTCATGACGTCATCCTATCTTCATGAGCGTTTTGGCAGATGGACAGGGCAGTTTGGCACGTGTGGCAGCTTGGAGAAGCGCAAGGAGTGCTAACGTCTTGCTTCAGGAGGTTGCATTTTCCCTAAAAGGGGCTAACGTCACCCTAGAAAGGGGATGACGTCTCTCTATTGCTTGATTAGGGTTTTAATTTCAACATTTAATGTAAAACCATATGATTTTAGTATTTTGGCCTTGTTGGCCTTTTTCATGACCTAAAAAGTAAAAATTAGGTCATGGTACTGTATAAATTGAAGGTTTTTACCTTCATTTTTTCATCATCTCTCACTCACTCATTAGTGAGGTCTTAAATTTGCGTCATTTTTTGGGGTTGGCTGAAATTGTGAGGCACACTTGTTGAAGGAAGAATTTTTTGGACTTATATTGGCATTTTTGGCATTTATCTTGGTGGAAGGTGTTACAACTAGGGTTTGCTACTTGATTTCTTGGTCAAGTTTAAGTGAATTTTTGCAAAACTTCTTGATTGAATGGTTGTAGTATTGTTTTTCTTGCATTTATTATTATAATTTGCTGAATTAACCCTAGGTGACAAGCACACATTGAAGGTCCTTGTCTCATGTCCCTACCAAGGTTTTAAGCCATTTGTTGAAGAGGATATAGCCTTTCCATAGCAACACTCCATCCTTCTTCTTCTTGCTAGCCGTTTTATTTGTTGAGTTAAGAAGGAGAAAATGCACCAAGGCCTAGTTCCCCTACACTTTGGTGAGCCGATTTTGCCTAGGGTTTGCCTAGCAAAGCCTTGCTTTAGCAACACATTGCTTACAAACCCTCTTATCTTACTTCTTATCAATCATTGTTTAAGCTAGACGTTGCCATTAGGCTAAGGAAGGAGGAGAGAGCACTGAGGCCTGTTATCGCACGGTTTGTAGGATAGTTCCAAGGGCTTGAGTCAGAGCTTGAAACCGACGTAACAGGAGCTTCCCCACCCACTGTCACCTCGATGGGGGGCTCTTTCTATTTAGGAGGGCAAGTCCAAGGGAGACGTCCCTAAGGCAATCTAGGTAAATGAAAGGCTAAGGATAAAAGGATAAGTCAAGGATACCCCTTTCACAGATTGCTGCCCAAGAAAAAATAGTCACAAAGATATAACCACTGTTGATGCACCTGTTTGCGAGACAAAACAAAGACAACTAGAATATATGCTTGCAGTGGGTTAGTACTTTATAAAACCAACGACTATCTTTAAATTAAAATATGAGCAATGAATCAATGCT
>ML784067.1:55085-67620 GCA_009831015.1 Picea engelmannii | reverse complement strand
CAACTTTCCTAAATGGTGTCATCGAAGAGGAAGTGTATATAGAGCAACCTCAAGGATTTGAAGTTGAAGACAAGAAGTCTCATGTCTGCAGGTTGAAGAAAGCATTGTACGGATTGAAGCAAGCTCCTAGAGCTTGGTATGGCTGAATAGACATCTTTCTGACGAGCTTGGGCTTTACCAAGAGTAAAGAAGATTCTAACCTCTACTTCAAGGTCATGAACGATGAGCCAGTAATATTACTGCTATATGTGGATGACTTATTCTTAACCGGAGAAGAAAAGCTCATCACTGAATGCAAGAAGAGACTTGCCTCATAATTTGAAATGAAAGACCTTGGCGTAATGCATTATTTCTGAGGTCTTGAGGTATGGCAGAGTCCAGAGAGGATCTTCCTTAACCAAGGTAATTATGCAATCGAAGTCCTGAAGAGATTCGACATGTTGGAATGCAAGTCCATGAATACACGCATGGAAGCGAAGCTAAAGCTGTTTGTCGACACTTCGTCAAAATTAATTGATGCCACACTGTACAGACAGATTATTGGATCGCTGATGTACCTGACGAACACCAGACCAAACATTTGTTTTGTCGTGAACACCTTGAGTCAGTTTCTGGTAGAACCCAGACATGTTCACCTAGTGGCTGCAAAACATGTGATGAGGTACCTTAAGGGTACAATAGATTGTGGTCTCAGCTATGATGGAGATCATGATTTCACATTAAGTGGATAGACTGATGCAGATTGGGCAAGAAGTGTTTTTGACAGGAAAAACACTTCAGGATGTTGTTTCAGTTTGAGATCAACCATGATCTCGTGGCAGAGTAGGAGGTAATCCAACATTGCTCTCAGCACAAGGGAAACATAATACATTACTGCATGTTCTTCCAGCTGCGAAGCTATATGGCTTCGAAAGTTGCTGACCGACCTATTTGACCTAGAGATGGAAGCAACCACGATCCTATGTGACAACCAGAGTTCCATAAAGATGACAGAGAATCTTGTATTCCACGACAGGTTGAAGCACATAGAGATATGATATCATTACATTTGTGACATGGTGCAGAGAGGAGCCTTAAATCTCCAGTACATTAGCACGGATGAACAGGTTGCTAATGTTTTAACCAAGCCTCTATCTCGTGTAAAGTTTGAGCACTTTCGAGATAAGCTTGGTATAGTCCGAAAGGACCTTCCTCGCATGGGGGAGTAGTTGCTGTGATGAGACATTTCTTGCTTCCAGCCTCATTGCCGTGACATCAAGCAAGATGATGTGATGAGACTAGAACTGTGCTTCCGGCTTGACAGTTGTGACATAAAGCCAGTCTAGTATCTTGCTTCCAACCTGATGGTTGTGACGTAAAGCAAGACGATGTGATGAGACTAGAACTGTGCTTCTGGCTTGACAACTGTGACATAAAGCCAGTCTAGTATCCTGCTTCCAGCTTGATTGTTGTGACATAAAGCAGGACGAGTATCTTGCTTCCATCTTTATTGCTGTGACATAAAGCAAGACGATGAGATGAGACTAGTACTGTTCTTCCGGCTTGACAACTGTGACGTAAAGCCAGTCTAGTATCTTGCTTCCAGCTTAAGTGTTGTGACGTAAAGCAAGAGGTTGAGATGAGACTAGTACTGTGGTTCCAGCTTGAGAAGTTGTGACGTAAAGCCAGTCTAGTATCTTGCTTCCAGCTTGATTGCTGTGACGTAAAGCAAGATGAGTATTGAGCTTCCAGCTTGACAGCTGTGACGTAAAGCCAGTCCTGTATTATGATGAACCAACCTCGTGCTGTGATGATGATGATGTATTAGTTTTATACTAATACATATTGATGCAGATGATGATTGCATTCCTTTGAGAATAACGATGCTGCCGATGAAGAAAACTTCCGATGATTTATAGATACGCCAGTCAGTGTTCGAAGATGATATTGATGATGTTGTCCTCTCACCCACTTGATGCTGTTGATGATGTTGTCCTCTCTCTCTCGCCTGATGCTGTTGAAGAATACCCTTCTTGTTAAGGGGGAGTGTTGAAATAATGTAACTATAAAGTGTATTCTTATTATTATTTGATATATTATTCATTGGATCAATCCCCATTGTGGATTGATCATGTCGGCTATTGTATAAGGACCAAATCCCCTTTTGTGGATTGGTCATAATGTAATTGTAAAAGGTAAAAGAAGAAGTCGGCCCCAGAATATATCAAGAGGCCCCGAAATATAATAAAGGTGGTTATAACCACTCAGTTTGAGAAGTCGGCCCTGCCAGTAAAGAGACACTTCACACGTGCCAGATTTGTATAAATAAGGAGGCTAGCGCCTCACTTAGACACACAACTCACTTGCTCATTGAGAGACAAGTTTCGGAACTGCAGTTGGAGAAGAAGGAGAGAGAGTGGTGCATCTTTGGGAGAGGATCTTTTGTATTATCTTAAGTTATCTCTTGGCATTGTATTGGCTATCTATAATAAGGAAGTTATGCCGGGTTTTTTTCCCCTAGAGGGTTTCCCAGGATAAATGTTGTGTCTCTTGTGATTGTGTATTTCTCAGTGATCTTGTGTTATGCTATTGTTATCTATTGAAATGCAAAGAACTATAATAATGGCTTAAACATTAACAATTCAGTCTTATTAACAACATGTTGGGGTCTTCCTTGACACTCCATCGTTTGAGGAATATTTCCTCCAACCTATCCATGGTTTTAATACTAGCATCAGGGAGACCATTGTACCATCGTCTAATGCCATCATGGAGGGTAATAGAGAACAATTTCATAGCTAAATATTCAACATCATCCCTGATGGGATGATCCTCAACAATGACTACATCATTACTAGAGAATTTAGGTAACCATTTCTCATACCTAGGGGGCATTTGCCTAGGGTATCCTGGTATGTTTGTCATGTCTAACGGTTTGAAAAGCTTGGATGACCATTGTTTCTGTCTATGAGCTTGGTTTGGATTAATAGTTTGAGTTCCTGCGCTAGACATTGTGTTTAAAGGAAGATTGCCTCCAAACAATGATTTCACTATAGGAGAGTTTCGGGGAGGTTTTCATCTAAAGGAATCAGGAAGGTTGGTATACCTCCCTGAGATTTGTGGACTCGATAGATAATTTTCTTGAAACTATCAAAGGGATGAGGGGATCACCCTCAGTGGAGTCGCCAAGTAAGCTTTGTAAGATAAAGGCTTTTGAAAAAAGGATTACCGAAAAAGTGTCGTCTTGAGGAAAATTGACTCAGTGTTCCCTGACAACGATGCCAAAATGTTATCGCACAATTCGTACTTGCCCAAAATCCCAAGGCAAGCTGATATAGAATTAGCGTACTTGGGAATAACCTATCACTGCCACCTTAATAGGAGATCTTTTTCTATTTAGGAGTATGTCAAGACTACCCCAAGGGAGACGTCCCCGGTGGCCTGGGGGGTTTGAGAAGGCTAAGGCAAGTAATCACAAGGAAATCCTTCCCCTCTCACAGATCACTCAAATCAAAGGTTTCTTTATGTCTTATAAAGATGAAGCAAATAGATAATATCATGTACCTGCCCAGAGCAAGATAACAAGGCAAACGAGGGCACTTTTCAAGTACCAAATGATTGTTGGTGCTTCATAAGACAATAAACCTTCATAAAGTAAGCTAGCCCATATGAATTTGCAGCAATGCAACAATTTATAACAAAAAAGTAATATTTTATAACAGCCACAAGATTTATGCCTTGACATTGCTTGAAAAAGACATGAAAAAGTAACTTTGATAAGGCAAATTGATAATAAATTGTCACAAGCAAAGTTGACAATGTTTAGCTAGATTTTAATATCACTTTTGCAGAGAATTTTCTGCAGTTAGATCTCTGTAGCAATCTTTTGCAACAACAACAAATTCTAATGGTGAAAAGTGCAAGGAAACACCATACAATGTTAGCACTTACCTAGCAGATTTACTAGCAATTATCAAAATTGATTTTTAAATGGTTTTAGTGCAAGTTATATAGGCAAATGTATCAAATCAATGTATGTTTGTATGGCTCTAGCAATGTTTTGCTACAACAGCAAGTTAGCTTGGGAGTTAGTCTAGTTTAGGGTTAGCAAATGTTAGTGAAAGCTTCAAGGATAAAAGTATGAGTGTTTGTTTGATCAATCAACACTTGTAGATGGTAGTCTAGTGCCTTTCTAGGGTAAATGTAGTCATTAATGGCATCAACAAATCATAGAGCAAAAGATAGCAATGATAATGATATGTCAAAGGAATGGAGAGGATAAGAAAGGTGTTGGTATCCCAAGGCCTCAAAAATCCACCTCCAAGAGAAAATTGCTAGAAAGTAACAATGGTTAGGCCCTAATGATTTCTCCTTTCCTTGAACAAATTGTCATAAAATATGCAATTGGGCATGGAAGTAGGGTTACTAGAGTGATACAATGGTAGGGCTCTAGTATCTACTTCAAGATAGGTGCCTTTCAAGAAATTTTAGCACATGGAAGAATATAGGGAAAAAAATAATAACATATGTCTTTTCCCTAGGGTTTCAAAAAAGCAATTTCATAATCTTAGACATGAAACAAGTAAAATTAACCATAAGAATTCATTCACAATAAAGAAATGCAGATTTTCCACTTACTTCACCAAGAATAATCAAGTAAATCACCCTAGTTGAAGATCCTCCACATGAAAATTGCCAAAATACACCAATAAATGCCTCCTCCAAGAAGTGCGCACCACTAATTTAAGCCAAGAAACCTTAAAGAAGGCTGAATTTCAGACCACCACTTGTGTGATGAGTCAATGATCCAAAAAATACAAGAGTTTTAACTCTTATTTATACAATATGAATGACCTTTAATTGTCTTTTAGGTCATAAAAGACTGACATGGCCAGTTTACATCAAAAATCTAGTTTTTACATAAATTCAACAATTAAAACCTTAATTTCACTTTAGGGATGATGTCATGCCCCTCTAGGGTGACGTTAGACCCCCAGCTTGGAACGCTATGCCTCAAATGCAAAACGTTGGGCCTCTAGAGGCCTCAAATGCTGCCACAAGTGCCAAGTAGCACCAAACCATCCTCATAAGTGCCAAACCCTAACTTGATGACGCCAGGGGCCTTCAAGGGCCAATGTCATGGTGGAAGGGCAAGACCCCCCTGGGTCTAGGCCTGCCAAAGTGTCTTGGAGGAAGCACCCTTCTTCCTTCTTGGTGCCATCCTCTGGTGTCTCTTTGCCCTTGGTTGGGGTCACAACATCCATCTGCTGGGCTTTCAACCCCATGGAGGCCTGAGCTAATCATCTCCCCATATGTACCTGTCCACCGAGCATAGTCCTGCAACAACAATAAGTACAGCCTCCATGGGCTCATAAGTCATAGGGATCATAGCAATGTCAATCACATCCAATAATCAAATTACACAAACATGTGCATCAAACCCCCCTTTACCCAGACAAATGCTCAAAGACGTTATGTAGTTTAACAAGTCAGGTTTGGAGAGGGTCTCAGGATGTCCTATTGGGATAATTCTCCTTAAATTTGTGGTGTTTCCTAGGTGAAGACCAATCTAGGTAATGTAAGTGTATGAAATGGTACAAGGGGAATGTTTAGGCAAAGGGTACAGTGATAACAGGGAAATGTAGGTCTTGCCTGTGGGTGCCTCTGTCGAGGGCGAGCTGCAACTTGTCATGGATGCCAATGTTTCCTATCCCATTCAATGCCTTTTATTCTTTGTCTTATTGCTTTTTCTTTTTAAGAGAATAGATGGGGGACACTGTCCTGGCGTGGTGACAACATTACCCACAAGCATTTCACGGAAATGAGAAGGTTGGCTTGTGATGAGACCCCCTTTCTCTTGGCTATGCCACCAAGAGCCACTACCCTGGTTTGGTGACCAGATAGATGGTAGTGTCATACCACTACATGCCCATCGACCTAATAGGCCGAATCATGATGAGACCTCCCATCCACCAACCAGACCTTGAGTTTTATTTTCTCTTATGGGTCACCTTCTCTTACTAAGAAGTCGTTTATTGCTTTCTTGGGAATCCCTGGGTGAAGCATCTCAAAGGTTTTTACTTTGGCTTTTATCTTTTGCGAGCTACTTTTACCCTCTAGGCCTTTAGCCCTTTCTTCTCACAAGGCAAGGTACAACCCTTACTAGTTTGGAAAGCCCAATGCCCGAACCAAGGTAGGGAAAGATGAGAGGGATAATGATGAAAAATAGTAAGTATGGAAGAATTGGACGATGAAATTTCATAGAACCACCTAGTGGAAACTCATCCTAAAGGGAACCAACTTACTGGGGCATTCTGTCACCCCCCCCAGGTATGAACAAGTTAAAGAGCATAATTTCCAAGGAAACGTTATGAAATAAAAGAGAGTTCAATGCTACAAATTCAAACGCTTCAAAAATCAGAGTGACACCTACCATGATACCCAAACTCATTACCTCATGGAGCAAGACCCACTGCTACTTCAGGACGAGGCTGGTGGGACAGATGTTGTTGCTGCTGATGGATGGGATGCAATGAAGAAAAGATGGGCCCTCTGGGACCAAGCTCAAGTTGTATGGCTCTTGATACTCCATGTCTAGTACCTGTGGGCCTTGAGACATAATCTCCTTAGTTATCCCTAGGGTCGGGGATAATAGTTCTCATGCACTCTACGACGAGCACATGTCCCCGAGTAGGAGCCAGATGTTATCCCCATTTTGTGAATATGGAGTGCCAAATGTTATCCCCATTTTGTTATCCGTCAGGTTGCAGATATGGAGTGTCGAGAGACTATACGACCAACAATACGCTTTGCACAGATGAAAAACCCACTCACCACCACAGATGGTCATAGGTTTACAGATGACATCCACCACACCTGTTGGATTTCGGAAGGCAGTGGGCCTTTCTCCATGAGGTACAAGTCGGTATTATGGTGAGCATCATTTCAATACCTAATCCATTTGATTATGTTGTATCTTAGATTGCTCTAGAT
This sequence comes from Picea engelmannii, assembly GCA_009831015.1. Taxonomy (NCBI): domain Eukaryota; kingdom Viridiplantae; phylum Streptophyta; class Pinopsida; order Pinales; family Pinaceae; genus Picea; species Picea engelmannii. The sequence goes on along the minus strand of ML784067.1, from coordinate 60,648 downwards.
TTCATGATATGTGCTTGGACATTATGCCTTTTTCCCTGCTTCACCTTGGTGGTTGACATTGTGCCGTAGTAAGTGGTCTTCTTTTGGAATGGGTTTGCTACTGGGAAATCCCTTAATTAGCCATCGTACCGTTTCTGACCATACTTACCATTTTCCATCATTATTCCCCTTCATTTCCTTATCTCTTGGGATTTTAGGGTGTATTGACCCAAGAATGGATTGTCCCTCATTCTGTGGGAAGAAAGGGCTAAAGGCCCAGAGGGGTTAGTGTTGGGTAAAAGATAAAATCCATGTATGAACCTTCCAGATACTTCGCCCAGGATTCACCCAAGAAAGCAATAAAACACTTATCTTTGAATAAAGGGGGACCCATAATATAACAAAGAAATCCATGAAAGGTAGATTGAAGGAGAGGAGGTCTCATCACGAGCCGACCTATCATGTCCATGGATATCTGGTGGTATGGCATTGTCATTATCTGGTCACCAAACCAGGGCAGTGACTCTCAATTGCATGGCTGAGAGAAAGGGGGTCTCATCACAAGCCAAGCTTCTTATTTCCATTAGGCATTTGTGGGTGACATTGCCACCATCTGGTCACCATGTGAGGGCAGTGACCTTCAACCTTTCCTTGTGCTAAAGAAAATATAAGGAAAGAAAAATAAAAGGCAAACGATGGGCCTGGAAAAAGTGCATTGCGGACGAAGGTACCAGACACTCTCATGAGCCCTATGCCCATTGAGTCTTGACTCGATCCACCTCATACACTCTACATGGATTAGAGAGGGACCTCTTGGAGGCTCGCCTTGACCTAGGGCAAGATCTACCCAATAGGACACCTCGTCAACCCTCCCATACTTAATCTTGACAAGTCGCATAGTGTCTTTGAGCTGTTAATTGTTTGATATGGTAATCTTTGATGCACATGCTTAGATGGATTGTTTATTGAGTGGATCCACTTATCATGATGTCCACTTGGGCGTCCTATTGGGATAGTGTCCATTGGAAAAGGGATGTTTTCGGAAGATATTAAATCCAAGTCATGTAAATGGGCGAGGTGGATAAGGGATGTCCTGACAAGGGGTGCAGTGAAAGCAGGGAAATGTAGGGCTTACCTGTGGGTACCTTTGTAGAAGGCGAGTTGCACCTGTCCTAGATGCAAATGTTTCCAAGCCCATTCATGCCTTTTAATCTTTATTCTTTATTGCTTTTTCTTCAAGAAGCTAATCAGGGGACACTGCCCTGGCGTGGTGACCAGTGGTGGCAATGTTACCCACAAGCACTTTCACGGAGATGAGAAGGTTGGCTTGTGATGAGACCCCCTTTCTCTTGGCCATGCAACCAAGAGCCACTACCCTGGCATGGTAACCAACTGTTAGTAGTGTCATACCGCTAGGTGCCCATGGACCTAATAGGCTGGTTCGTGATGAGACCCCCTATCCTCTGACTAGGTCTTGTTTTATTATTTTTATGGGTCCCTCTTGTTTCTTGCTGAGAAGCCTTTTACTGCATTCTCGAGGATCCCTGGGTGAAGCATCTCGAGGTTTTAATTTTAGGCTTTTATCTTTTTCCAGCTGCTTTTACCTTCTGGGCCTTTAGCCCCTTCTTCCCACAAGGCAAGGTGAAACCCTTAAATAATTGGCCAACCCAATCCCCGAACCAATGTAATGGGATGGATGAGCGGGAAGTAAGATCGAAAGTGGTAAGTATGACAGGAGCGGAGGATGATTTTTCATAATCCCCCCCAGTGGCAATTCAAAACCTATGGGCACAAGCTTGCTAGGTCATCCTGTCATTCCCCCCAGACATGGTCAAGTGGATAAGTATAAGATCGAAGCACCTGTTAGAAACAAAAGGAATTAAATGCATATATTCAAAGGTTTTGAGGATCAGAGTGACACATACCATGTTACCCAGACTCATTACCTCATGGAGAAAGAACCGTCTTTGATACAGGACCAAGCCAAAGGTGATGGATGTTGCTGCTGCTGACAAAGTGGAGGCGCTGGAAGGAAGAAAAGATGGGCCCTCCAGGGCCATTCTCAAGTTGATCTAGCTCTCGGTACTCCATGTCAAGGACCTGTGGGCCTCGAGACATAATCTCCTTAGTTATCCTTAAAAGTGGGGGATAACATCTGGCTCCAACTCGGGAACATGTGCTCATCGTAGAGTGCATGAGAACCTCAACATATCTGGCATAACCTGTAATATGCTTGATCTCAATAGCGACTATTAGTAATCATTTGGGGTGGTGATATCACCCCAGTTCATATATATATAGAGACTGAAAGCAAACATATGTACAAATGTGAAAGCAAAATACTCTAGTATGCAATGCAATGGTATATACAATGAATGAAAAATGCCTACCTACTTACCTGCACTTACCTGTGAAGTCAAGTCCCCCCACCTTGGTGGGGTTTGAGGAGGTGCCCGCTGACTAGTAATGGGTGCCTTCTTCCTTCCAAAGCGGACAAGTAAAAAGAGTCGTCAACTAATTTTCTTCCAACTTTGAAAGTCCCGAGCCAAGATTGAGTACTTCCTTTGACATTAGTTGGCTCTCCTTTCTTGATATCCCAGATCCATATTACATCCCCTTGTATTTTTTGATCTTGCATTTTGCTGTTCTCTGAACAAGCTTGGTGTACTGTGTAGAGGGAGGGGGGTGGGATTTTGCTGTAAAGACTTCCTGCTGGTAAGGCCAAATGAGTATGTCACTTTCTCTTGTTTTTAGTAACTTCACGGTCCCAACTTCCTCGTCTTTATATTTGTCTAGGAGTCGTTGGTATTCTTCTTTCTTGGGCCATTGAATCTGATCGAAGTCTTCCTCTGTCGCAAAAGGCATATCGTTTGGAGAAAACTCAGGAAAACTTTCCATGATTGCTCATGTGCTTTGTCATCTTTGATGGGATCACCAACTTCTTGCACATGGGTTGTAGTCATAGGTATATTCGGGAGACGACCTGTGGTTCCATTTTTCAAAGGTATATTCACAAAAGTGATGTCCATCTCAAGAGTGCCACTCAACATTGAAGGAAACGTCCTAGACAATAACATTCCCCACACATCTGGGACGTCTACTATCACTATGTCATTGTGGACTACCTTTTCAGGGTATTCTTTGAGGCAAACTTCCACGTTTTGAATTACCCCATGTGTGGGTATGGCTCTAGACTCGAAGCCACACACATTCATGTAAGGTCTTGTGACTTCTAGACCCAATTGTTGCATGAACTTGAGAGACATCATATTAGCACCGACCCCTAAATCAAACATGTAATTGTTAAGTCTGTTTTTATTCATTATCAAGGTCATAAAGAAGAGGGGGTGTTCGTCATACTGGACCCTAAAGTGATCAACTTGTAACATAATAGGAGGGTCCATGGGTCCATCTGATCCTTTGAAGAAGTTGTCAAATCGTTCTTTAATAGATGGCACCTTAATGACTTCTCTCAAAGGGATGGTTACATGCATCTTAGGTAGTGCCCCTTCAAAGTCAAATTTTAAGTCCACCCTCTCAGTTTTGGAAGTTTTAGGGAGGATAATGTCCGAGGGTGGAGGTTTCATTTGAGCTGCCACATGAATGGTAGAGATGGGTTGGTTCAGCTTCTTTCGTCTATACACCTTGAATTCTTGTTTCTTCAACTTCTCTTTTGATTCCTAGTCTAGGTTTTTTATCACTACCATTCTAGCTAGCCTGGTTGCTTCTTTTACGCCCTCCCGATGTTCTTCAAGAGTGATATTTATTTGGGGGCCTTACATGACATGACCCATATTGTTCACTTGTTCATGGCCATCATTTTTGTAAGGACACTTATGTTCCCAATGTGCTTCGCTACACTGCAAGCACCAAGGATTTTCATCCACGATATTTGCAGGTGCTAGGGTGTTAGGGACCTCTTGTTCATTCTTCGGTTTATAAACTTGGTGTCCCCTTTGGAATTGGCCTTTGTAAGGGACCCTCGGTGCTTGGTTCTGGGCTCTTTCTAGGTTGACAATCCTAGTCATCATTAGCTCTTGATTTTTCATCATGTCATCCATAGTAGCTTGCAACTTTTCCATGTTGGTGCAAAGGTCTTAGGTGGGCTCGGTATTGTGGACTATCTTAGGTTTAGTGTCCAATTTGCCCCTCGGATTTGTGAAAGGCTCAATCTTAGATGAATGGAGGTTGCCTTCAATCTTGGTAGCCAATTCTTGAGCTTCTTGGAGTTTTTAGGGGGTTTTGTCTCTGAGAAGATACCCTAATTGACCTGTGAAAGATCTGGTGTAGATATAAACAAGAAAACTATCGGTTGGATGATGGCTTACAGGGATCTTTTGCAATAGAGTTTCAAACTTGGTGTGGAATTCTCGAATGGATTCATTCTCATGTTTCCAAAGGGAATTCAGTCTGGTCATAAGCATGTTGGGGTCTTCTTTGATACTCCATCTTTTGAGAAAGGCTTCTTCTAGTTTTTCCATGGTTTTAATGCTGCCATCGGGAAGACTATGATACCAATGCCTTGAAGCATCAAGGAGGGTAGCGGAGAACAATTTCATGACTAGGTTTGTTGTTGTCCTTGTACACACTTACAAATGTGAGCTAAGTCCGGCTCACTTAATGTGTCCTTGGAGGCACAATGCCTAGGTTCACAGCCCATGCTGTCACTTTGACCAGAACCTCTTCCATCTAGGCTCACTCCTAGGGAAGCCAAGGGGGGTAGTCCCTAGTTTCTAGATTAGTTTTAGAGTTAAGCTCTAGGAGATAGTTTTAATTATTTACAAGGTTTGGGAGATTCTAATCCTAAGATGCACAAGCAAAAATGCAAGATGCAGGGGTTAGTATGTAAGTCGAGCCTTTTCCTAGGGCAACTAAGACTAGTGCCTAAAGATTGGGCAAAGGGTCAACTAAGTTAGAGGGTTGTTCGTTACAAGTAGATTACAATATTACTTACAAAGAATAATTAAACTCAAAATAGTTACAAGATTTACAATTTAAAGAATGATAGATTACAACAACAAGCTAACCAATTATCTATTTGTGTTTGTGCAGGATATCAAGAGATTAAAGCATCACATCACATTATCATCAAAGCATCAAGATCATCATCATCAATACATTAATAAGAAGAAAATATAAGCACAAGTATTAGAGATGAAGACCAACCACCCTTAAATATTAAACCCACAAGTAGTTTTAAATAGTTAAGTCCCGGGTTAAGTTGTTAAGCTTTCTTAAGGTTTTCAAATTTTATTAAGCTTTCACCAAATCATCCTCCTCCTATTTCCAAATAACTGTTGGATTCTCAATAAGTGTTGCCACCCTAGCTTCACAGGTCAGCCCAAAACAAGAGTACTTCCTGGAGAGGACACATCCTGTGCGCCGTGAGACAGTCCCCTGCCTACACCCTTCGTTGTTTTCCTCAAGCCCCGTTTTAGATTGTGAAGATGGTGGTCTAAGGTACCCTAAAGAGTCTATTAAGTTTATATATTAGTTAGGTAGACTTTTAGGAGTGTTTAGGAGTGTTTTAAAGATTTTATGACACTTTTTAATGGTGATTTAGTGACTTGGCCGAAACTCACTT
>ML784067.1:39488-53452 GCA_009831015.1 Picea engelmannii | reverse complement strand
GGTGGGTAAGGGGTTAGAATAGGTTGGAAAAGGTTGGGAGGGTTATGTTATGCTTAGGGGGTCTCTCTCTAACCTTTATTCCATCATTTTGCATCCTCTAACTCATTATTACAATTTTTACATTTTTGCCATGTTTGGACTTTAACAATTAAAATTGTTGTTTTAGACTAACTGACACTCCGAGTGGACAAACCCATAGAAAAAGTTATCCAACTGAGCTGAAACTTGGTCCATGGATGTAGGGGGTGCTATTCCATTTCTTTTGAGCACAAATACCCCTATCAAAAGTCCAAGGACCTAGTTTTTACAATATTTGCTAAAAAATAATCAATTAATTAAATAATTAAACCTCCAAACTTAGGGAAATTTAATTAAAAATTAATTAATTAAAAAAAACTGACTTAGACTCGACGGAATTCCGCGAAACTTTCTAAGATGTCTTTCATGGTCATTTTCAATGATTCCCTATAATAGTTACCAAAAGATAAACCCACTAGAACGTCGTTAACCACTTTGGAGGAATTATTGCAAGTGTGAGGAAAAAACTCAAGGGAAATCAATAAGGCTGAAAAGCCCAATTGATAACCTGAGAATAAAAAACCCTCAGTGAAAAGAACTCTCCCAGTGAACCGATCCCAAGGTAACTGACCTAGACATGACTCATGCAGACCTATTACATTATTAACCCACGTAGGGGTGCGGAAATTCCAATTACAAAAAGAAGTGTTGGGGCCAAACATGCCCTGTAGAACCAAAATCTTTGACAAATTTGCATCTGATGATGCATCTCTTCATGGCACATGGAGTTGACCACCTGTGTTGGAGAGGCGGTGAACAAGGTCTTCAGCATCATCACTAACGGGGTGAAGCTGAAAAAACGCCCAAAAATTGCTCATATGCTCTTCGGCATTGATTGCATCAGTACCAGTAAACTTAGGCAACCACTTCTCATACTTGGTTGGCATTTGCCTAGGGTAGCCTGGTATGGCTGACATGTCTAGCCGCTTGAAGAGACTGAACGACCATTGTCTTTGGTTATTGCCTGGGTTCGGTGCATTGGTCTGAGTTGTTGTGCTAGACATGGTGTTCAAAGGAAGACTTCCTCCGAAAAGTGATTTTACGACAAGAGAGTTTCGAGGAGGCTTTATTCTGAAGTACCGAGGAGGATTATTGCACCTCCTTGTGATTTATGGAGTCGCCAGATAATTTGCTTAAAACTATCAAAGGATAAGGGAAAACACCCTAAGTGGAGTCGCCAGGTAAGCTTGTAAGATAGAGACTCTAGAGGCAGGGATTTTGAGTTTGGAAAGTATTTTACAAGCTTATTAGATGCACTCACCTCCTTGTTGTATTGTGTAGCAAAAATATACTCGTTTGCAGATCATCAAAGGCTTGGAAGAGTGAATTTCAGATCTGCAAATTCACTCATTCAACCATCCAAAGCTTCATTTATTTTTCTGTTCTCATATCCATCCCTTCCTCTTACTTTTAAGCATTTTTTTGGTCTAAAATAGTCATTTAAACTTCATTTTTATGTTCATAAATTTTTCCTTTAATTTTTGTTTTATGTACTAACAAAAATTAATCATCTCTAAGTGTTTTGTAGATATTTTTAGCAAACAAAATTTGTTGTTTTATGCAGATTCTCGCTAGGTTAAGGGGATGTGCTGCTTGTTTTTGGCCATGTTTCCGTCCTTATACACGCTTGCAAACTTGAGCTAAGTTCTGCTCACTTAGTGTGTCCGTGGAGGCACAATGCCTAGGTTCAAATCCCACGCTCTCACTTTGACTTGAACCTCTTTCGTCTAGGCTTACTCCTAGGGAAGCCAAGGGGGGTAGACCCTAGTTTCTAGATGAGATTAACGTTTAAGTTCTAGGAGTTGGTTTTAATTAGTTAGAAAGGTTGGGGGAAAATATAGCCTATGATGCAAAGGCAGCAATGCAAGTGCAACAATTAGATTGTCAAGCAAGCATTTTCCTAGGACAACTAAGACTAGTGCCTAAGATTGGGCAAGGGGTCAACTAAGTTAAGGGGAGATTGATTTCACAAGATTACAAAATTACAAATATTACAACAAGATTAGATACAAAGATACAATAAAGAATGTCTAAGGATTACAACAAGGTAATGCTAAACAAAGATACAAAGGATACAAGATATAAAAATACAGTGATACAAGGCACCAACTAACAATTACTTGTATGTGCAGGAATTAAAGATATCAAGAAGATGCATCCATCAACATAACAAGCCAAGCATGCTCACAACAGAGAGTCTCCTCAAAAGGATGCACTTGCTCTATTGGACTGCTCTCAATAGCACACAGAAATCACTCAAGACCCAACAAGACAGTGCCTCTAAGAGGATGCACAACTTCTTGAGGGATCACACCACAAATGGGAACAACATCTTAAAAGAAAGATGCTTGAAAAGAAAATTGATCCAAAACATAGATAACTAATCCACAACTCATAAAGATAACTTCGATGTAAATGTAACAGTAAGATGAAGTGCTTGCAAGTGTAAATGTAGATTATCCAAAAGTTGTAGATTAAGGATTGATTAAATTTTTTTATTAAATGAGACTTCAATCCTATCTAAGTGTCAACCCAATACTTCCCCCGTTTTTACCAAGTAACTGCTAGGTGCTTAAGAAGTATGGCAATGAGGCCTACCCTAGCTCCACAGGTCAACCCAAGAAAAATAGTACTCTCGGAAAAGGACGCTCCCTGCCACGAGACCGTCCCCGACCTATCACCTTTCTGTTGCTTCCTCTAGTTCTCGTTTTAAATGGCGAAGATGGATTGGTAAAGGTGTCCTATTAAGTCTAAATGGTTATTAAACCTATGGACTAAGTGTTTTTAAGTGTTTGAGTGTATTACAGTGAGTTATACTTGCTCGAAAAGTGCCAAAAGGGCCCAAAACCGAAATGTTTAAAACAATGAAAGTTAAGTTCTTAGATCGTAAAATTATTGCATGTAAAGCGTAAGAACTTGAAAAGATTGTTGAAACGAAAGAGATTATTTTACACTATAAACATGCCCATATGTGTCGCAAACTGAAAGATAAATGCTTGATGACCGATAGCTTGCAAGTAAAGAAATAACGAAAGCAAAATATTTTATCCTATGCCTCCACGGGCTTAAGCTAGCATTTAGTTATGTGTAAGATCTAAAACTAGATAATTTTAACCATAAGCATGCATATTAGACACCCACAACTAAGCTAGCTATACTATAGGGGTTAGAAAAATAAAAAGGAAAGCAGAAAAGAAAAAGAAAACAAAAACTGAAAACAAGAAGGCAAGCCACTTGGGGACCCCCTTTGGGCTTGTTTACAATGCTTGGAAAGATGGAGAAAGAAGGGGGTTTTGTTACCGAATCAAAAGGGGGCCTTTTGAGATGTGTTGTGACTGAAAACGGGCAGCATGTACCCTTGACCTAGCGAGAACCTACAAAAACCAGCCAGCTATTGCTTGATGTAAATGTTGCAACACACCCACAAACGTTAAGAAAACTTTTATTTTGCAACATAAATTTTCTGCATATAAAATCCAGAAAATTAAAGTGTTTAAATGACCTATCTAAGAGCGTTAGCAACCAAAATTTGAATGTGATAAGAATAGAAAGATAAATGGAAAATCTTATGAAGTTTTAATTAGTGATGAGGGTAGATCCTTTCTCGAATCTATCCCAATAACGCTCTTTGTGATAATCTACAAACTTCAAATAAAACGTGAGACAAGAGTAGATAATGGATTGCATGCATTAATAACACAACAAAGTTAATATCATTAGCAAATACAAAGCATATAGACCAGAAACTACACTATTGCTAAACCTAGCTAAGTAAACATAATTTACCCAAGCAATACTACTCTATATTTCACAATAATATTCAAAGAAAAGAACAAGATCACCTCACAATAAAATGGAACATCAAGACGAAATCTCGTACTCCACTATTCCTGCAAAGCTTTTATTTATTACCAATGGAAGAGGTTGCAACAACAAAGTTGCTCCAAGCTCTTCAAGAACAAATGGAATGGAAGCAAGATGAACAATGAGAGAGAGAGAGAGAGAGATGGTAAGAAAATGGTAGCATAACAATAATCAGAAGAATGGTGTGTAATGAGTGAGGGAAGGGGTCTATTTATACCTTTTGAGGCAAAGTGACCCCTCTTGGATCTTTGCCAAGTGTCAAAAATCCAAGCCAAGATGAGATCCAAGGAAGGAGGGCGCAAGCCTTTAGGTTTAGATGAGATTATAAAGGTGGGAGTGTGTGGCACACACTCCAAGGGGGATTGGAAGGGCGCACCTTATGAGGGAGGGGCCCACGACTTGCCTTAAAGCGAGTTTCTACTTTATTGCAAGATGTTTCCACTTTTTGCCAGGGAGGGGGCGCAAATCCCAACGAGGGCGTGAGCTTTTAAGTGAGAGGTGGGTCCAAGGGGGTGTGTAAAGGTATGGAAATGGGTTTGGTAGGTTAGGATATGTCTCTCTCATCAATATTCACCTTTACTTTACTCCATTTTTTCAATTATTACAAAATTGATATTTTTCCTATGTCACGGTTTAGCAATTAAAATTGCTTTTATTTTGACTAAGACTCCTTGTGGATAAACACCTAGCAAAATTTATCCGACTAAGTTGAAACTTGGTCCAAGGGTGTAAGGGGTGTCATTCCATTTCTTTTGAGCACAAATACCCCTATCAAAATCCCAAGGACCTAGTTTTTACAATATTTATCATTAATTAATTAAATTTCCAACCTTAGAAAATTTTAATTAAATAAAAAAAACCTATCTAAACTCAACGGAATTTCGCGAAACTTTTTGAGCTGTCTTACATGGTCATTTACATCTTTCCTAAACATTAGCCACTAGAGGATGAATCCATTAGGATGCCTTTCACCATTTTGGAGGATTTATTAATAGCGGGAGTGAAAAACTCAAGGGAAATTAATAAGACTGTTTAGGCCAAATTAATAACCTGAGGATAAAAAACACTCAGTGAAAGGACCTCTCCTAATGAAGAAATCCTAAGGTAACTGACCTAACTATGATACATGCAGATTTATTACATTATTATCCCACGTAAGTGAGCGGAAATTCCATTTACAAAAATGTGTGCTAGAGGCAAAAATTGCCCTGTAGAACCAAATAGTCTCTGACTTGGTAGCATCTGATGATGCATATCTTCATGGTACATGGAATTGACCCCCTAGTTGAATAGGTGGTCAACAGGCCCCAAAACACTCAAGGAAATCTCCAAGAGTTTGGGTACCAAACCTCCTTCCATCTCTAATCTTCTAAAGCATTGTAAGCAACCCAAGAGAGTCTCTTGGGCTTGCATTCTCTTTTCTAAATTCAAAAATTTGAAATTGTAGTTTAGATTTAGTTTTTTCCCACACCTAGCATAGTGATTGACTTTGCCATCCATGCAAAATCGTAAAGGTTATATTATATTTTAATTTTTTGTTTTTTACATTTTATTGTTTGCCCCACTTCTCCCATAAAGAGAAGGTTGCATGGCTAGGATAATTATTTCATTTAAGTTGTTTTTATTTCATCTACCTTGGCACAAAATCGGTAAGCTTGTCCTCCACATTGTGCCATTGTTGTGAGGTTGCCAAATTACTTATTTTTTGCCCACCTTTGTTCTTAAGGCAAAGTTGTGTGGCTAGTCATTGTTGTATTTTACTTTAAATCATTTCATTCATAAATTTTCTCTCACACCTTGCATTGTGTTTGGGTTTGCCAACCTTGCAAAATCGTGAAGGCTAGTATAGTTTATTTCATTGTAAAGTAATTGAATTTGCGCCCCGCCTTCTGCCCCGTATTCCCTCCCCTTGCCACTTTGTGGATCTTGGGTAACTAAGAAAGGGCAAAAGGACCATGTGGATGGACTAATTAGGCACCCAATTATTATCGTTTCTACCACCAAAAATGGTGACTTGGGAGGCTACGAGGAGTTGAATCCGGGGATGGTTTCATGACACTATGTGTCCTCTTTGTTAAGCGCTCAAGCATTCCGGATTTGACCTGTGGAGCTAGGGAAGAACCTTGTTTGTTCTTCTTGTTGAGCGCCCAACACTTCCTTTTGGTTGAAGGGATAAGAATTAGGGGTAGTCACATAGTGTAGGCTTCTATCTCTCACACTTAATTTCCCCTTAATTCAAGAAAGACCTAAAACTTATTAAAATCAACCAACACAACATTCACAACATTGCATTTCAAGTCGAGCTATTCACTTTCAAAGCAATCTTACTTTCCAAGTTTTGCAATTTCACTTTCCAAGCAATCTTTTATTCCAAACTATTTACTTTTCAACAAATTATTTCAGTGTGGATATTTACATGTAATAAAGAATCTTTTTTTTTTTTGTTATAAGTATTCTTTATTCATTTGGAAATAATTGTCTAAAGTTAATAGTCATTTCACTATTTAATTCATTGTGTAGATATTTCATGTTGTAGATATATCTTGAATGTGCATATCTCAATAAGTGAACTTTGGGTATATTTAGGCACTGGTGGTCTACTTGTTGTACTGTAAAAGAAATGTTTCCCTGTCTTCAAAAGAATTGCATTTGCATTGTTTGCTTGTCATTGGGTTGGGTCTCCCTAATAAAACCAAATTAACTCCTAGAACATTAATTAAAACTTAACATAGTTAAATAGGGTCAACCCCCCTTGGCTTCCCTAGGAGTGAGCCTAGACTGAAGAGGTCCGGATTGAGGTGACAGTGGGTTTGGACTTAGGCTTGTGCCTCTAATGACACATCAAGTGGGTTGGAGACTTCTCCACACTTGTAGGTGTGTATAAGGACGACAACATGTATAAAAATGCTCTGGGTCCTGTTGATCGCCTATTCAACATCGGGGGTCAACTCATTGTACCATGAAGATATGCATCATCAGATGCAAACAAGTCAAAGACTATTTGGTTCTGTAGGGCATTTTTTGCTCCAACACACAGTTTTGTAAGCGGGATTTCCGCACCCCTGCGTGGGTGAATAATGTAATAGGTCTACATGGATAATAGTTAGGTCAGTTACCTTATGATTTCTTCATTAGGAGAGTTCCTTTCACTAAGTGTTTTTTATCCTCAGGAGGTTAATTTGGCCTAACCAACCTTATTAATTTCCCTTGAGTTTTTCACTCCCACTAGCAATAAATCCTCCAAAGTGGTGAAAGATGTTCTAATGAAGTCATCCTCTGGTGGATAGTGTTTAGGAATGATGTAAATGACCATGTAAGACAACACAAAAAGTTTCATGATTTTTAGTCGAGTCTAGATAGTTTTTTTTTAATTAATTAAAATTTCCTAAGGTTGGGATTTTAATTAATTAATTAATTAATTGATTTTAATGGAATAATGTAAAATCTAGGTCCTTGGGCTTTTGATAGGGGTATTTGTACTCAAAAGAAATGGAATGAGACCCCCTACACCCCTTGGACCAAGTTTCAACTCAGTCCGACAAGTTTTGCTAGGTTTTTGTCCACTTAGGAGTCTCAGTCAGATAAAAGCAATTTTAATTGGTAAACCCAAGACATGGGAAAATGTCAATTTTGTAATTAATGATCATTTGAGGTAAAGTAAAGGTGACAATTAATGAGAGATACCCCACCTAACCTATCCCAACCTATTCCTAACCTTTACTTACCCTTTTTACCCACATTTAATTATTTCTACCTTGGGATTTGCGCCCCCATTGGGGAATGCGTCCCCACTCCTTGAAATAATTAGAAACTCTTTCTAAGATGATTCGTGGGCCCCTCCTTGATGAGGTGCGCCCTTCCTACACCTCACATGTGCCATTTAGAATTGTGTTTGACACACTCCACCACACCCTCACCCAAAAGCTCACGCTCCTCTTGGAAAGTTGTGCCCTTCACTTGGAGAAAGATGGAAACATCTTCAAAAAGTTGGAGGTTTGCTTTCAAAGTAAGGCAATTGCCTCTCCTTCAACCAATGTGCCTCTCTTACCTTGCTTTCTCACTCTCCAACTCTCCCACTTACCATTTCTTACTCGACCTAAAAGCTCACGCCCTCATTGGTTGGAATTTCCTCATGATCTTTGATCTTGACATTTGTCAAAGATTTATGAGGGGTCTCTTTGGCCTCTCATGCTATTTAAGAAACCTATCCCTCACTCTTTATTCACCATTCTTCAGAGTATTGTTATGCTACCCTTTTCTCACCATCTCTCTCTCTCTCTCTCATTGCCATCTTGCTTTGGTTCTCTTGTTCTTGAAGAGCTTGGAGCAACTTTGTTGCTACAACCTCTTCCATTGGATAATAAATAATTGCTTTGGAGGAATTGAGAAGTATTGGATTGTGTCTACATGTTCCATCTATTTGCGAGGTGATGTTGCTCATTGCTTTCAATATTCTTGTGATCATTAAGTAGCATTGCTTAAGTAAAACTTTGTTTGCTTAGTTGGGTTTAGTAAATTTATGATTGCTGAAGTTACATGCATTGTATTAATTTTTAATACTAACTTTGTTGTATTACTCATGCATGCAGTCCATTATCTACTTGATCTCACAGTTTATTTGAAGTTTGCAGGTCATCTTAAAGGGAGTTGTTGGGATAGATTCAAGCAGGAATCTTCCCTCATCATCCACTAAAACTTCACAAGATTTCTTGTCCATTTTTCTCTTCTTTTAATATTCAGATTTTGGGTGCTAACTTGCTTAGATAGGTCAATAAATTCAAATATATTTCTGGTTTCTATATGCAGGAAACTTCTGTTGAAAAACATAAAATTTCCTTAACATTGTGAGTGTGTTGCAACACAAATCAACAAGTTATAGCTTGCTGATTTTTGCAGGTTCTCGCTAGGTTATGGGTTCATGCTGCCCTATTTTAACCACAACACACCTCCAAGTACCTCCTTTCAAAGTGGTAACAATTTCTCTTCTTCCTTTTTCATTCTAAGCGTTGTAAGCAAGCCCAAAGGAGTGTACCCAAGTAGCTTGCATCCTTTTCATTTTAGTCTTTACTTTGCAAGCTTTATTTAGTTTTCTTTTTTGTTTTTCTTTCATAAGCTTAGCTAGTTTAGTTGTGGATATATACATGCATTCTTAAAGATAAAATAATCTAGAGTAGATATCACACCTAAATGCTAGCTTAGAGCCCGTGGAGGCTTAGTTAAATCTTTATTTTCCATTGCATGGAAGTCATTTATTCCTTGAACCCTTATCTTACACACATGCATGCAAACACTGGTTTCATAATGGCTTAAATAATCGTCATTTTCAATTCTGCAAGTTACTTTCAAGTATTTTACATTTCACATGCAATAACCTCATAATTTAAGAACTTAACTTGCAATCTCATTGTTTAAGGGCTTCAACCCTGACAACTTTTCATTTTCAGTTTCAACACTTTTTGAGCAAGCTATAAGCACTCAAACACACTTCAACACTTAGCTCATAAGTTTAATAATTAATTTATTAAACTTAATAGGACACCATTACCAACCATCTTTGCCATTTAAAACGAGGTCGGAGGAAGGCAATGGAAGGTGCTAGGCCGGGGATGGTCTTGTGGTGCACGACGTCCTTTCTGGCAGTACTCTAATCTTAGGATTGACCTGTGGAGCTAGGGTGGGCCTTGTTGCCTAACTTCTTGAGCACCCAACAACCACTTGGTAATTGGGGGAGAAAAGTATTGGGTTGACACTTAGATAGGATTAAAATAAATCTCACTTAACCACCTAATTTATTCCTTGGTATACAACATTGGTGATTTAATTTTACACTTGCAAGCACACTGATCTCATTATCTTTGTTTTACATGCAAGTCATTTTATGTGTTGTGGAATAATTATCTAAGTGGTTACATCTATTATCTAGAGCACTTTACTTTTCAAGCTTTTCAATCTTTATGATTGTTCCTGTATTTGTGGTGTGATCCTTCAAGAAGTTGCCCATCCACTTGTAGGCACTCTCTTGATTGGGTCTTGAGCGACTTTCGTCTATGTGCCATTGATAAGTAGTCCAATAGAGTAAGATCTATTGTGAGCATGCTTGGCTTGATGTGTTGATAATTATCTTATCTTGAGTATCTTTATTTCCTGCACATGAAAGCAACCTGATAGTATTTGTACATCTTGTATTTATTGTATCTAGCTTAGCCTTGTTATAATCCTAGATATTTTTTTTGTATCTTTGTATCTAGTTGTGTCTATCTTGTTGTAACATTTGTAATCTTGTAACTATCTTGTAACGAATCTCCCTTTAACTTAGTTGACCCCTTGCCCAATCTTAGGCATTAATGTTAGTTGACCTAGGAAAAGGTTTGACTGTCATAATATATTGTTGCATCCTGCATTTGTTTCTTAACATCATAGGCTAGATTCCGCCTGACCATTTAACTAATTAAAACCAACTTTAAATTTCATCTAGTAACTAGGGTCTACCGCCTTAGCTTCCCTAGGAGTTAGCCTAGACGGAATAGGTTCAAGTCAAAGTGACAACGTGGAATTTGAACCTAGGCATTGTGCCTCCGAGGACACACTAAGTGAGCAGGGCTTAGCTCACGTTTGCAAGTGTGTATAAGGACGACAACATCTTTGGCTCCGTTGCCGGGGATAAGTCATTTATCCTTGGTCAAAATGACTTAACTTATTCTTTTTTAAACTAAACAATAAAAACCTTTAGTCCCTAAAAATTCTTTGAACTTGCATTGGCTGATTTCGTGTGATTATTTTCCAAGTGGCGACTCCATTAAGCAAATCTATCAAGTATATTACAAGGAACAATCCTTGTGGGATGCTTGAAAGTCTTGGAGAAGAAGCACTCACTGATATCCAATTCTTGTTCCAACTTAATAAATTTAACTCTTGTTTTCCTTCTTGTTTTTGCTTTGTTTGATGCTCCTATTCGTTTGATAAACTTGGTCATCTGGCGACTCCACTTTAAAAAAAATCTTTGAGAGAGTATTCTTCAAGAAGGAACTCACAACTTGTTTTGGCTTCATCCTTGAACTTGAGGAAGTTTTTTGATGAAGCTAGCATGTTTCGCTTCTCGTTGGATCCTTAATAATCTTGGATCCCAGTCCTTTTCTTTAGACCTTTGTTTAAATGATCTAGTTAGAAATGGGTGGTTTTTATCGTCCTTTTGATTTTTCAGGATTTGTTGGTTATCCTCATGACATATCTGAGGATATTATTGACAACATTCCTGACTATCATAATTTTGATCGTGGTAGTGCTCACATCAGGGCCTTCACACAATGTATTGATGAATGGTGTGATCCACCTATTTATGAGGATGTTCTAATGCAATTATTTGTCATAACTCTTTGTGATGATTTAGCTTATAATTGGTTTCATGATTCAGATGATAAGGAATTCAAGACCATACGAGACTTGTTGTTTGCCTTTTTGGAAAGATTTGGGGATGATCGGGATGAAATTTACAACGAATTGGTTGATGATTTTATGGAAAAATGGAAGAGGAAAAATCTTCCAGATATAGAAACAATCAGTTCAGATATAATAATTGATTCTCCACCAGATCCCATTGAGGAATGTAAAGAAATCATTATGAACATGCATATTTCTCATGAAGAATAGTTTATAGCAATGGAAGATGAATTAGAAATCATGGAAGCTGATTTTACGGAGACTTGTATTGAATATCTGGAGCCCCTTGAAATTGAGCTTTACAGTGAAAAAGATGAGGAAGTTCATGGGGAAATTTCAGATGAATCCATGGATGAGCCAGTCAGTTATTTTGAGGAGGTAAAGGAATTTGAGTTTGAAAATGTTGAATATCTAGATAATTCAAATCCCCACCCTCCTCTCGAGGAACTGATCTCTTTGAAGGAGAACCTTAACAACTTTGAGGAAAACAGTGTAGTGGTTCCTGTGACATCTTCATTTTCAACCTCTCAACCAAAGGATAAATTAATGTAGAATCATAAGGAAATGGAAGGCAACTTTAGTTTATCAAAGTCATATCATTATGAGTATTGGTTGGCCCTCCACATTGACAGTCATGAGCAACAAAGTATTAAAAGCTTACACAACTTGTCATATTCCATTGTTTGGTTGAATGGAAGAAGGAGCATGATTCTTGGCTGGTTATTCCTCACAAAAAATTCCAAGTTGATAAAACTTGGGAAGGGGTCTTCTGTGAGTCATCCTAGACAAGGATGTTTTAGACACTTGTGTCTTCATTCCATCCAGTGCATGGATGTTTGTAACGTATCTCTAACCCTTCTCTTTTATTTCAATTCTGTATTATTTCATTTATGTTATTATGTACTTAGATTTATTTTTGTATCATAGTTTCATTTTGTAGTTAGAGATGTTGTACAATAGTTATTTCATTATGTAAATGTTGTTTATAACATTTTGTTTCTTTGATATATATGTATGCTTATGTTAGATATTGGTGAGCACCTTTTTGTAGATGCTGGATTCTCATATGCTCTCTGTCCCGTGTGAGAAGATCGAACACACGTCTCCATGTGGAGCCATATGTTGACCGCCTATTCAACATCGGGGGTCAACTCCATGTACCATGAACATATGCATCATCAGATGCAAACAAGTCAAAGAGTATTTGGTTCTACAGGGCATTTTTTTCTCCAGCACACAGTTTTGTAATCGAGATTTCCGCACCCCTGTGTGGGTTAATAATGTAATAGGTCTGCATGGATCATAGTTAGGTCAGTTACCTTAGGATTTCTTCATTAGGAGAGTTCCTTTCACCGAGTGTTTTTTATTCTCAGGAGGTTAATTTGGCCTAACCAACCTTATTAATTTCCCTTGAGTTTTTCACTACCACTAGCATTAAATCCTCTAAAGTGGTGAAAGGCGTTTTAATGAAGTCATCCTCTAGTGGCTAGTGTTTAGGAATGATTTAAATGACCATGTAAGACAACACAAAAAGTTTCGTGATTTTTAGTCGAGTCTAGATAGATTTTTTTTAATTAATTAGAATTTCCTAAGGTTGGGATTTTAATTAATTAATTATGATGGAATAATGTAAAAGCTAGGTCCCTGGGCTTTTGATAGGGGTATTTGTATTCAAAAGAAATGGAATGACACCCCCTACACCCCTGGACCAAGTTTCAACTCAGTCAGACACGTTTTGCTAGGGTTTTGTCCACTTAAGACTCTCTCAGATAAAAACAATTTTAATTGGTAAACCCAAGACATGGGAAAATGTCAATTTTGTAATTAATGATCATTTGAGGTAAAGTAAAAGTAACAATTGATGAGAGAGACCCCACCTAACCTATTCCTAACCTTTACTTACCCTTTTTACCACATTTAATTATTTCCACCTAGGGATTTGCACCCCCATTGGGGAATGCGTACCCACTCGTCGAAAGAATTAGCAACTCTTTCTAAGATGATTCGTGGGCCCCTCCTTGATGAGGTGCGCCCTTCCTACACCTCACACGTGCCATTTTGAAGTGTGTTTGACACACTCCTCCACACCCTCACCCAAAAGCTCACGCTCCTCTTGGAAAGTTGTGCCCTTCACTTGGAGAAATATGGAAACATCTTCAAAAAGTTGGAGGTTTGCTTTCAAAGCAAGGCAAATGCCTCTCCTTCAACCAATGCGCCTCTCTTACCTTGATTTCTCACTCTCCAACTCTTCCACTTACCATTTCTTACTCAACCTAAAAGCTCACGCCCTCATTGGTTGGAGTTTCCTCAAGATCTTTGATCTTGACATTTGTCAAAGATCTATGAGGGGTCTTCTTGGCCTCTCATGCTATTTACAAAACCTCTCCCTCACTCTTTATTCACCATTCTTCAAAGTATTGTTATGCTACCTGTTATCCCCGTTATCTAGGGATAACTAGGAGATCATGTCTCGAGGCCCACATGGTCCTAGACATGGAGTACCGAGAGCAGGAGCGACTTGAGCATGGCCCTGGAGGGCCCATCTTTCTTCTTCTCAGCCAGCTTTGTTCTGTCAGCAGTACCAG
>ML784067.1:17639-29061 GCA_009831015.1 Picea engelmannii | reverse complement strand
AGCTATTTATGATAAGGAAGTTTTTGCTGGGTTTTCTTCCCCTAGAGGGTTTCCCAGGATAAATGTTGCGTCTCTTGTGGATGTGTATTTCTCAGTGATCTTGTTCTTATTATGCTCTTATCTTATGAAATGCAAAGAACTATAATAATGGCATAAACATTAACAATGTTTAGGGCTGATATTGATAGCTTCAACTAGGTGATCGAAACACATATTTATGGGTTCTGCCTGGATGTTTTTGTTTCTCTGGATCTATTTACCCCTCTCTTCTATAGTCAACATCTTACAGCAATACATTTTCTTGTTATCTGTGATGTTCCGTTCCCAAGAGTAGGCCAACATGGAGTGACTTGGTACTCTATGTGTTCTCGTAGACTATAGTTAGACACAAACATGGAACAAAATGGAGAAATAAGAGTGATTTGGTGGCTAAACGATGAAGTAAGCCAAAAAGCATAGGAAAAGTCGCTTAAGCCTAAGTCAACGAAGAATTAGAATGAAAAGGTGCTAAAGGGGGACTCAATTAATTAATTATTCACCTTAGGAGGAAAAACGCCTAGCTTCAGTGAGGTCAATGGTGAATTAGATTGGGAAGAGTATAAAGGGAGGAATTCGACCTAATTCCTCATTATGCATTATTATGATTTGATGTTGAGAGTTCCCAGAGGAGGAAAAGATTCGACTTCTACTGTTTTGTGGATTTATGGAGGAAACCACCACCATTGATAGGTTTCGGAGTTGAGAGACACACCCTAGCCCATCGGAGATACCATCCAGGTATTTCACCGTGCTATTAAGGAGTATCCAGTTTGCAGGTTGCGCAGCTCAGCCAGTGAGGGCGCAAGTTAGATAGAGGGTTTGTGGAGCTACACAAGGTCAGAGCTCAGATTGCAGTTCCCTTCCGACCCAGTTGAGATCCAGCCAGGGCGCATAGATTGAGCCACTTTCCAGCAGATTCGGACAGTGGAATCCTTCAGAGCGCATCATTCAACCATTTAGGGCGCAACTCTTCTGGAAGGACAACTGGGGTTATAGATGGAGCATCAGGGCAAATCTGGGGAAACCCTTCCGACCCAGTTCCGCATTTGGCTAGGGAAACGTTTCGAGTCCTATAACAGCCGATTCCGTTGGTGGGATCATTTGGGGCGCATCCAGAGGGCCCAGGAGTTGCGCAGACAGTCACCGGTATCATTCTAGAGGCCAGGGCGCTTCTATTGGGACAGTTTCCAACTCATTCCGATGGGGATAAACTTCTGAACGATTTTTCCAATTTCTAGTGGTTACCGTGCTTCTCCGGAACTGCCAATTTTTCTGATCTATCCATGCATTCATCAGATCTGCCTTCTTCTTCTGATCACGGGTATTTTATGTTATTTGCTTGTATTCCAGTGACGATCCATGAGATCTAACTCAAGACTATCTCCTATATTTCCAGTATTTCAATGTATTTCCATGCTTGAATCTCATAATACGTATTATTGGGCGTTTGATGTTCCTTATTTTCGCATGCATCATATATATATTGTTTAAACCATAACATATAACATGCACATGCAACAACCACAAAACATCTCAAGCACATAACTAAAACACATCCAGAAACCCCAAGAGTATCAGATCTGAAGATAAAACGCATCCAGAAACCCCCAGTGTATCAGATCTGTGAGACAGAACACTAGATCCGTAGTAGATATTCCGATCAGCGGGATTCAGGATATTTCAGTGGTATCAGAGCTTTAGTCCTGCTAGCCTATGACTAAAGACGATGAGTACAGCAGAAGACCCAGATGGCCTTGAGCACGTAGGTGACGAATATGTCACTTACAACAGGGGCAGGGAAAGAAGGCCTAAGCCTAACTTTCCTCCTTTCCCTCCCAGTTCAGAGGAAGAGGATGAGGCACACATAGAAGCAGAGAGAAGAGTAGAGCACGAGGCAAAGAGGATTCTAGGAGACAGATATGAGCGACCAGAGGGTAGTGGTAAGGCCCCCATGGAGCCAGGGGCAGCCTTCATGCAGGTTATCAGTGATATGTTAGCTAGTCGGCGAACCATGTCTCAGTCCTTGGCTCAGGTGGCTGATAGATTGGCTATGGTGGACATTTCGGGCACACAAGCCCCACATTCAACACAGGGGAACTCAGGGGCAAGCAGTAGACCCCAGTCACCCACTCGCACATACACCTCTGCGAGTAGGATTCCCTGACCTTTGCTTCCCAGTTTCCAGAGGGCACCCCCGATAGTAGCACAGATGCCGATAGCACAGAGACCGCCCACTCACGCTGAGAACATTGCAGAGTATCAGAGGGAGTATGCAGCGTTGGGCCGTGACTTCCATCAGGATATGACCTTAGTCGATTATTGTGGACTCAGACTCAGGAACCGCCCCAGAGAGCCACAGAGCGGAGGGTCGCAACAATAACAGGGGCATAACATTGATTTCATCCGAAAAGTTGGTAAACTCACCATACCTTTTGACGAATCATCCAAATGCACTGCTAAAGCTTGGGTACAGAAGTTAGACACCTACTACAAGCTCAACCAGATGACCGAGTCTGAAGCCATCTGTTTTGCTACCTTACACTTGGAGGTTGAGGCACATGAGTGGTGTTATCACGGATTGGTGACATTGGGCCACAGTCGCATCACCTCCTACAAAGAGTTCACAGAGAGACTCATGGATAGATTTGACAGGAGGGATCCAGAGATCCATTTCAGAGATCTAGCCCAGTTGAGACAAACTGGCACAGAAGAGGGATTCATCTCAGAGTTTCAGAGGGTAGCAATGGCAGTGACAGATATATCTGAGCCCCGATTGATCATGTTATCTATAGAAGGGCTCACAAAACACTTGAGGGGATGGGTGAAGACATATCGGCCTCACACCTTGCAGGATGCCATCCGATGCACTAGATATTTGGCGGACTCCGTGCCAAAATCTAAACCCTTTACCAAACCCTTTGTACCACAGAGAGACAAGGATCAGAAGAATCCTCAAAGGGAATGGAAGGGTAAGCCCAAGTTGGATGATGATACTAGACGGGAATTGATGAGGAAGAAGATTTGCTTCTCTTGCAAAGACCCTTGGGTCCCAAGGCATAGATGCATGGGAAAGGGACAACTCCACAACATTGAAGTGGAATCTGGAAGTGAAGAGGAAGATGAGGATATCGAGGCACAGACAGACAGTGATTCAGAGGATGAGACCACTCATGAGACAGAGCAGCAGCCGAAGAAACCTCAGATACCGGCAGGGGCATAGCCCATGGAGGAGACAAACCTTGTAGAGAGGTGAAAGGGGGAACCATAGCCACCCTTTCAGGAGTACCCAAGTACAACACTCTCAGGCTCAAGGGCCTTGTACAGGGGCAACGCATGACAACTTTAGTTGATGGTGGGGCCACCCACAACTTCATAGATGCGTCCTAAGTAGCCAGGAGGGGGTTACACACTGATGAGTTTGAGGGATTCCATGTAGCAGTGGCATATGGATACACAATGACATGTTTCGACGTGATCCCCGACCTAGAGGACAAACTAGGCATCTACACCTTGACAGACACCTTCTATGTAGTTGACCTATCAGATACTGATGTCGTGATGGGGGTACAGTGGTCATATTCATTGGGGGAGATTGGTTTCAACTATCAGATGTTGACCATGAGCTTCAGAGATGCCAGTGGATCGAGATTTGTGCTGAGAGACATGTCTACAGGGGCACCTCGAGCAGTATCAGCAAAGATGATGGAGTGGATCTTTCGTCATGGTGATGTGGCTTACACAACAGAGTGTTTGATAACCACGCGGAAGGATTCAGAGGGTAGGGAGCATTACCATCCATAGATTAGAGAGCTTTTGGTTCAGTATGAGCCAATATTTGGGCCGATACCACCAGGGAGATTGCCTGACAAGTGTTTTGAGCACACAATTGAATTAGAGGCAGGGGCCACACCAATGATTACAGCGCCCTATAGGCACCCCAAGAAATTTAAGGACGATATTGAGAAAGCAATCAATGAATTGCTCACAATGGAGCACATCAGGCCCAACATGAGTCCTTTTGCATCTTCAGTTGTTCTGGTACTGAAGGAAGATGGAACGTTACAGATGTGCATCGATTATAGAGCGCTCAACAAGAAAACGATCAAGAATCGGTACCCCATTCCATGCATAGATGAGTTGATGGACGAGTTACAAGGGGAAGTCTTCTTCACTAAGATTGATCTATGGTCAGGATGCCATCAGATCAACATCAAGGAGCAGGACATTGAGAAAAGAACATTTTGGTGCCATTTCGGACACTTTGAGTTCTTGGTCATGCCGTTTGGATTTACCAACGCACCAACCACTTTCCAGTCTTGCATGAACCACATCTTTAGATGACAGTTGAGGAAGTACCTTCTGGTATTCTTCGATGACATACTGATCTATAGCAAGACATGGGATGCGCATTTGGCACATTTGGGGAAGGTCTTGGATATTATGCAGGCATAGTCATTATATGCCAAGGAGTCCAAATGTGAATTTGGCATGAGAGAACTACTGTACTTGGGGCATATCATCAGTGAGCAGGGAGTATAGGTTCATCAGGGAAAGATCAGGGCCATTTGGGATTGGCCAACGCCCAAGAACCTCACGGAGTTAAGATGATCTGGATTTTATGAGCAGAACGAAATGACTACAGATTATTAACAGGTGCTTAACACAAAATAACATAGATACAATAAAACTGGTTTTCTATTTAATAAGGAAATAAGCTGAAACTGTAAAATGCAGTGGAAACAAGCTTGCTGGAATGGTGGCGGCTTATCTCTGAGAAGAGATGTGACGGCTGCGCTCATTCGCAAGAAGATGATTACAATGAGGCTCTGAAGGCCTTTTTTTACAGTAAACAGGAATGCCAGAAACCCTAGACATCCAAAAACCTAACCCTTGGAGATGAAGCGCCAAAAGTCATGTGGGCCCCGTTTGGGTAAGTTAGTACATCAACTTCCTGGGGTCATAACTTTTGCATACGATGTCCGTTTTAAGCGTATGATATCCTGTTGGAAATTTATCGTCGAGGAGATTCATTTTGGGGGCTCAATCATGCCTTTGGCTATCATTCAAAAGCTTGATCCCGAAAAACCTTCATTTAGGCCCTTCAAAATGGCCTCGAAAGTTAAAACTGCTAAAAATAATAAATTGCCAAAATTGTCAGAAAACTGTTTTGAGCCAGTTGGAAAAGGTGGGTGGCCATCGATATCCACCTGGATCAATCCTCCCTCCTTAGGAAGAAATGGTCTCCATTCTATCGAGTTCCCCCATCAGATGTGGAAATTTCTGCTGAATTTGGCCCTGGGTGAGCCACTTACCTTGGTGCAGGAGCTGCCCTGCTTTGACGACTCGATAAAGATGGATCATTTGCTGTCAAGTGCCCTTGATCTGTGTGTCCACAATCTGATCGTTGGATTCCTGTTGTATGCAGTCGGGGTTGAGCTCTGTCGGTGTCAGCTGTTCTGCTACGTCTGAGGTGTCTAATAATGGTGGGAAATAAGGGCAAAGGAGATCCACGTTAAACACTCGGTGCAGGCCAAGGAAAGGAGGAATGTTGAGCTCAAAAACATTATCCCCCATGGTCTTGGTGATGGTGTACAACCCATAATGGAGTGGGCGAAGCTTCCAATGGGGTCCTGTAAGGCGTTCTCTCTGCAAGAGCAACCAAACTTTGTTGCCCACCTGAAACTTATGTGGCACGTGATGTTGATCATGGCATTGCTTGTACTTGTCATTGGACTTCTGTAGGATATCTTGAACCTATTGGCGGATGTGCTGGATCCACTCAATGAACCATGTGGCTTTGTTAGCTTCAGTTGGAGAAGGAGATGAATCGGTCGCGGTGACCGCAAGGGGAAGTGCAACATCTATGGGACCCAATGGTTGGAATCCCAACCCCACCTGAAAGGGGTTGTGGCCGGTTAAGCTATGCAGGGCTCGGTTGTAGATATGTTGGACATAGGGAAGACTCTCATCCCATGTGCGAGGGTGCCTTGAATTATACATGCGAAGGATATGCACAATCATTCGATTTACGACCTCGGTTTGGCCATCTGTCTGGGGGTGGAAGGTTGTGGATTTGGTGAGCTTGGTGTCCAGCAGTGACCAGAGGCTCGACCATAATGTGCTGAGAAATCGACTATCCCGATCTGAGACAATGGTTTGTGGGATTCCAAAATGTACCCAGACTCGTTCAAAGAAGAGCTTGGCAATGGCCTCTGCTGTGATGTTCTTCTTGCAGGCAACCAGAATCGCCATCTTAAAAAAACGATCAGCCACAAAAACACAGTCATTTCCCCGCTCGGTGGATGGGAGGCCCAACATTTAGTCCATTGAGATGGATTCCCATGGCCTGTCAGGAGTAGGAAGAGGGGTGTACAGACCTTGTTTCTTAGTGGTTGCTTTGGCAATAGCACAGGCAGTGCAAAACCTGATATACTTGTTGACCTCCTGTCGAAGTTTCGGCTAGTAGAAATGTTTCTGTAGTATCGTCACTGTCTTTTCGACGCTGAAGTATCCTACCACCCGACTGTAGTGGGCTTCCTAGATCAGCTTCGCTCACTCGCTTGATGGAACACAGATATGGCCTGCTATCCCCGTTTTCTAGGGATAACTAGGAGATCATGTCTCGAGGCCCATAGGTCCTAGACATGGAGTACCGAGAGCAGGATTGACCTGAGCATGGCCCTAGAGGGCCCATCCTTCTTCTTCTTCGCCAGACTTACAACTTCCATCACCATCGGCTTGGACTTACATCAGAGAAGACTCTTGCTCCATGAGGTAATTGGTCCAAGGTATCATGGTATGTGTCATGTTTGATCGTTATAACCTTCTATTATATGCATCAGGTTCCTTTCGTTTCTGATAACTGCTTGGATCTTACACTAATCCACTTGACCATTATTGGGGGGATTAACGGGGTGACCTAGCAAGCTTGTATTCGTGGGTTTTGGTTAGCCACCAGGGGGGATTTGCAGAGCCATCGTCTGCTCCCACCATTCTATTTTACATCTTATCTCCCATTCATCCATCCCATTCCCCTAGTCCGACCATTAGGATGACCTTTGAGGGTTACACTTTGTCCTGTGGGAAGAAGGGGATAAAGGCCCAGGGGGTAAAAGCAGCTGGTAAAAAGATAAAATCCATAGGAAATGAAACCTAGAGATGCTTCGCCCAGGGATCTCCGAGAAGGCAATAAAAGGCCTCTCAATAAGAAACAAAAGGGACCCTAAGAAAAATAATAAAACAAGACCTAACCAAGAGGATGGGAGGTCTCATCACGAGCCAACCCATTATGTTCATAGGTATCTAGCGGTATGACATTGCCATCATCTATTAACCACGCCAAGGCAATGACCTTTGGTTGCATGGCCAAGGGAAAGGGGGTCTCATCACGAGCCAGCCTTATCATTTCTGCGAAAATACCAGTGGATAACACTGTCAGCTCTGGTCACCACGCCAAGGCAGTGTCCTCTGGTCAGACCTTGAAGTAAAAAGAAAGAAAAACAATAAATAAAAATAAAGGCAATAAAAGGGGCTTGGAAAAAGTGCATCCATGACGGGTACAACTCAGCTCCTACAAAGGCACCCACGGACAACACCTACCCCTGGTCTTACTGTGACTGGACATCCCCAAGACCATATCACTTCATGAACATGGCTTGAATGATCCTCTGTGGAAACTTTCCTTTTCTTGTGGACATTAGCTCAATAGGTTGTTCTGTTTGTTTCTTCAACTTTTTATAGTAGATATGTGTAATGTCTTTGAGCTCTTAGAGGATATGTTAGGGATTTTATGCATGTATTTGATAAATTTAATGATGAAACATGATTGGCATTGCTATGATCCCGAGGAATGATGAGCCCATGGAGGGCGTAGTCTTTGATGTGCAGGACCATACCCGACGGACAGGTACCAGTGGACCGGTACACATGGGGATATGATTAGCTCGGACCTCCATGGGGCTGAAGAGCCCATCAGATGGTTGCTGGGATGGCAGAGACAGGACAACGTTGTGATGAGCCATTGCACAAGAAGAAAGAAGGACGTTCCACCCAGGACACTTTGGCAGAGCCAAAGAGAGGAGGGTCGCAGTAGCAGCAGCTGCAACATAACATTTATTTCATCCGAAAAGTTGGTAAACTCACCATAACTTCTTTCGACGGATCATTCAAATGCACAGCCAGAGCTTGGGTATTTCAGAGGGTAGCAATGGCAGTGACAGATATATCTGAGCCCCGATTGATCATGTTATTCAAAGAAGGGCTCGCAAAACCCTTGAGGGGATGGGTGAAGGCATACTGGCCTCACACCTTGCAGGATGCCATCCGACATACTAGAGATTTGGCGGACTCCGTGCCAAAAACTAAACCCTTTACCAAACCCTTTGTACCACAGAGAGACAAGGATCAGAAGAATCCTCAAAGGGAATGGAAGAGTAAGCCCAAGTTGGATGATGATACGAGACGGGAATTGATGAGGAAGAAGCTTTGCTTCTTTTGCAGAGACCCTTGGGTCCCAGGGCATAGATGCATGGGAAAGGGACAACTCCACTACATTGAAGGGGAATCTGGCAATGAGGAGGAGGATGAGGACATCGAGGCATCGACAGACAGTGATTCAGAGGATGAGACCACTCATGAGCCAGAGTAGCAGTCGAAGAAACCTTAGATACCGTCAGGGGTACAACCCAAGGAGGAGACAAAACCTCGTAGAGAGGTGAAAGGGGAACCATAGCCACCCTTTCAGGAGTACCCAGGTACAACACTCTCAGGCTCAAGGGCCTTGTATAGGGGCAGTGCATGACAACTTTAGTTGATGGTGGGGCCACTCACAACTTCATAGATGTGTCCTTAGTAGCCAGGAGGGGGTTACGGACTGAGGAGTTTGAGGGATTCCATGTAGCAGTGGCAGATGGATACATGATGACATGTTTGGACATGATCCCCGACCTAGAGGTCAAACTAGGCAACTACACCTTGACAGACACCTTCTATGTAGTTGACCTATTAGATACTGATGTCGTGATGGGGGTACAGTGGTTATATTCATTGGGGGAGATTGGGTTCAACTATTAGACGTTGACCATGAGCTTCAGAGATGCCAGTGGATCGAGAGTTGTGCTGAGAGGCATGTCTACAGGGGCACCTCCAGCAGTATTGGCAAAGAAGATAGAGCGGATCTTTCGTCACGTTGATGTGGCTTATGCAACAGAGTGTTTGATCACCATGCAGAAGGATTCAGAGGGTAGGGAGTGTTATCACATAGTTTGTAGCTAGGTCAAATGGCTATAAGATAGAAGGCGAAACTAGCGTAACAGGAACCTATCCCACCCAGTGTCACCACAATGGGGAGGTTCATTCTCTTTAGGGAGGTTAGGCCCAGGGGAGACGTCCCCGATAACCTGGAGTTTTGAAGAGGCAAAAGTTAAAAGGACAATGGTAAAGTTCTCCCTTCACAGGTCACCACCAAAACAGATAGTCCCGGCTAAACAACCAATAATGAAGTGAAGCCCCAAAGAACACCTGCGCGGAACAAAGCAACAACAAACCAATATATGCAAGCTATGATTCAATGGGTTAGTACTTCATAAGACTATCTAATATAAGCAATTATAGCAATAAATATTGACGAAGTCATTGTTTATCAATATAGCAATGCAAATAATATCACTTCCTCAATAAATACTGAAATGAGATGGCATTCAACGTAACAAATCAACACAACATCAATTAATACCTAAATCACCATTCAATTGCTTCTTAAACAAGACGTTGTTGCATAAAGATGAGATATTCAAGAATGACATCAACAACTTTAGGGTTAGCAGTTAGTTAGGGTTTCAATTTAGAAAAGAGTTTGAGATTTTGTTTGATCACTTTCACTTCAACGCTGGAGGTCTAAGATCAGTGCCTTTGGGCTAATGGAGTCAATTTAGCAGAGGACGCAAGGGTTGAAGGAGGATGGCAAATAACTAGAGGGAAGAGTTCTGAAGTGCTGCTATGGCAAGGCTTCAGAATCAAAACCCTAGGAGAGAAAGGCTCACTCCGATGTTGCTAAAGCAAGGCCTCGTGCTCTCTCCTCCTTCCTTAGGTTAACTTGGCAAAAATAGCTAGCATGAAAAATAAATCAAGATAAGAGAGTGTAGTGAGGGAGAGTGTTGCTACAACAAGGCTCTATCACTAAACCCTAGAAGAAAAACGACCCTAGGTGTAGATAACCTAGGCCTGGGAAGTCACCTCCTTCTTGACTTCTGGAAAGTACGACTAGCTTAGGGAGAAGAAGAGATGAGAGGGTAGCTACGACTAGGCTCTTCCTTCCTTCTTCAATGGCTGAAAACTTCTCTTTTAGGGGACATGAGACAAGGACCTACTTGTGTGCTTGTCACCTGGGGTTTTGATTCAACAAATTTATAAATACATGTAAGAAAATAAGAGTACAACCATTCAATCAAGAAGTTTTGCAGAAAAATACTTACAATTCATCAAGAAATAACCATGCAAACCCTAGTTGTAACACCTTACTTCAAGAGAAAAACAATAAAATGCCAAGACATGCCTTCCTTCAACAAGTGCGCCTTACTAAACCAACAAGAATACCCAAGTAGGGCGCTAAAATCAGACGTCACTTAATGAGTGAGTGATGGGTTATCATAAAATGAAGCGAAAACTCCTCAATATATACTGTATCAACGACCTTAATTAACTTTTAGGTCGACAAGGCCATAATATTGTTTTTACATTAAATTGTCAAATTAAAACCCTAACTGAGTTGTGAAAAAGGTAAAAGCCCCTTGAAGGGAGGCGCTAGCCCCTTTTAGGGCAGATGAGACATCCAGGAGCAAAACGTTAGCCCCCTAGGGGCCTCTCAAACATGCCACACGTGCCACTGCTACCCAGTCTGCCTCCATGAATGTCCATGAAGCTAGATGACGTCATGGTGAGGATGGGGGCGTAATGAGCCTTCCAAGGCCAACGTTCCATTGAAAAGGGGTCATTCCCCCTAGGTCGGGCTCCGCCAAAGTGCCTCTGATGGAACGTCCTCTTCTTCTCCGGTGCAATACCCGAATCAACCACTGTCCTGTCTCTGCCCCCTGATGGGGTCTCAGCATCCATGTGGTGGGCTCTTCAGCCCCATGGAGGTCCGAACTGATCATCTCCCCATGTGTACCGGTCCAAATGGTACCTGTCCGTCGAGCATGATCCTGCACATCAAAGGCTACGCCCTCCATGGGCTCATCGGTCATCGGGATCATAGCAATGTTAATCACATTTCATCATCAATATTATCAAACATATGCATAAGACCCTAATACATCAGTCAATAGCTCAAAGACATTACAAAAACCTACAATACAAGACTGGAGAAAAAGACAAGACGTCCTATTGG
>ML784066.1:878627-893453 GCA_009831015.1 Picea engelmannii | reverse complement strand
GTCCACATGCAGCAAGGTGACATCTAAATAACTAAAACTTGGTACACTTTCACTCACACACAAAATTCACTTTTTTCAATCACATAGCCTCTTCTCAAAACATGGAGGTCCATGTAGGTTTCCTCCCAAGGGATTCTGAAAACACCCCATATTTTCTTGATAAGACTATCCACTCCCACTTTTAATCAAACAAGGTTGGTTTTCACCCCCAGCCTCACAAAACAACTTCATCTAAAAACTTTCTAACCAACTCACTAAGTTTTCCTCCACAGGAGGTGCCAAAAGAAGTTTTTAGTCTAGGTAGGATTTCGGGGATAGGCATCCAAATAACTCCCCATTATCTGGTTCTCACATTTTCAAACATAGAAGTTGACGAATAGGGAACTTCAAATCCTCCAAGTCCAGTGTTCCAATCACCATAAGGCAGGGAGATACCCGTGAAGGTTCAAAGGCCGAGGTTCGGTTGTTCTGTGCATCCCCCCTTGAGGCACCCACCTCTTGGACGGGATCCAGCCCGTGACCCATTTCTTAGGCCAAAAATTTAAATGTCGCACTTGGACCGAGGTACCTAGTGACCAACTTTAGGACATCTACCCAGGTGGCGATTGTGGGCTACAATCCCACCTTGATTGGACTTTGTGTGGCTATTGGGAAGTATCGCCAGCTCTTTCAGGATATTTCCCCCTCTACCCCTTATTATAATCAATTGTTTCATCCTTCACTAGTCTCTCTTCCGGTGACTTCAAACCCCACTGTTGAGAACTATTGGAAGGTCTAGTGCTATTTGAGAGGAAGGATGTTACATCTTCTAGGACATGAGCATTTGCTTTCTTTTTTATTCCACCATGTGGACAAAACCCTCTTACCCACATATATATGCTTCTTTCACATTTTATGTATGATACACATCTAATTACAGTTTGATTGGGATATATATATTGTGTAAATAGTCACAGCAAAAGACTCGTGTTTCTATATTTCTTTCACCACTTGTTGCACACATTGTTTCACACATCTAGTCTGACATCATAGGGGAACCACAGAACCCCCATCGTTCACGATGCTTGCTCAATCTCCCACCTATCTTAGGGGGATTATCTGGACATACCTGCTCATCGGTACCTCCTTCACACACTTCTGTGAGTGCTACCATCTTAGGATCAACATTGCTTGGTTCTACCTTACTTGGGTCAACTTCCGAAGGTCACCTGTCCACTCGCTCTCCTTTACACAGAAGCGGGGGACCCACTTCCCCTCAAGGAGGGAGCACCAACCCACCTAGTCCCCATCAAGGTTCAGGTTCACAACACAACATGGTTGGAGCTAACCCTCCCCCACCACTGTAGATGCCATACTTGGTCTCTCTCAACATACCAGATCTCACCAAGCTCACCAATGATCCTATATTGCATGACGCCACATGGCCTGCAATGCCAACAAAACTTCCTTCAGACATACCAAAGTTTGAAGGAAAGGCGGGGGATGACCCTGCTAACCATGTCATGACCTTTCACCTATGGTGTTCTTCCAATAGCATTATGGATGATTCCATCAGACTGAGATTATTTCAACGCACACTTACCGGCCCATCAACCAAATGGTATGTCGAAGAAAAATCAGGCTCCCATACGACCTTTGAGTCATTAGCCAAAGAATTTTTTACCTTCTTCCAATTACCCATTCGCCATGACAATGGTATATAACTACTGTCTAAATTCAAACAGACCTCAACCACCCACATCGCTGACCACATTCATGAGTGATGTAGGCGATGTAGTTTGTGTAAAGAAGAAACCACCAAGCAACAGTGCCTCGACTGGTTTCTTAGATCACTTGTCGCTCTCCTTGGAAAGGATGTCACTTCCACCTTCCCCCAATCTGAAGAGGAAGCCATTAGTAAGGCCCAACAATATGACCTTATCTACGCATAGTCAGGATACTTATACATAGTACTCCCTGATCTTCCAAAACCTGTGCCATTTGGCCAAGACAAACCTGGGATGTCTCACTCAACAGACGGACTAATAGGTGCCACCACTTACCATAGTCCACAACCCCAACCACCACCAATGTATGGAACACCTCAATACCCTCCGGCATATGGGGGCACTCTTTATTACCCCCCACCTCCTTATCAACAGCCATACCCTGTTTCTATACATCCACCCTTCAGTGGACCACCACCAACACCTCCCATACATCCACCTATTCCCCCAAATAGTGGTACTCCCTCAACATCAACTTATAGTACTAGTGAAAGCCCCACACCTTCCTATGTACCTTATGGAGCGGCCCCACCACAAAACCCATACTTCCCCTTTCCTGGTCCTCCCCAACCCATGGCTCCCCTACATCCGAATGCAGGGGTCAATTTTGTTCAACCTTCTGCTACTCAGCAATACCAAAATTTTGAACAGTTCAACACGGCCAACCCAACTCATCCCTCGAAAACTGCTAGAAAGAAAGGATGGAACAGGAATAACAATAACCAAGGTCAAGGCGGGAATCAAACCCCACAGCACCAACCCACTGGGGGCAACTAGAACCAAGGGAACCAAAACCCCCAAGGGGGTAATAACAACAAACGCCAATGGTGAAATAATGTTAAAACCATCCACCCTTGTGCTCTTTGTGGCAAGTTCGGACATTACACTCACCATTACCCCCAAATCACTGATTTCAAATGGTTGAAAGATTTAGGTAGTCTTCCTCATAACCCTACACAAAATGCCCCTTAGTAGGCACCACAAAAGTACGTGCAGCAACCCCCTCCCGCCGTGCTGCAAAATCCTATCCCACATCAAGGTGTGATAAACACCCAGCAGGACGCACAGCATCCCCCACCTTAGGTGGGACAATACCACAACCCTAAAAATCCAGCAGAGCGTACAATCCTCCTCACTAGTGAGGAAGAAATCCTTCTGCAAACACGGAATCATCAATATCCAGTTGAATCTACTCCCATCTCTTCAGAGACAAACCCTACACCAACAACACCCCCGTTGGTAATCTCTCGCCCGTCCACCGAACCACCATTACGCATCCCACGCATCCCTTTGCGCTGGAATGTTCACAATCCACAGGCTAGGGCAGCTCACAATTATAGCTTGGTAGACGACTTAGCGCAATCCCTGGCTGCCATGTCAGTTTTGGAAGTCCTCCAGACTTGACCTACACAAAGGAAATCACTACTTTCCGCCTTGGGGGCAGTCAACCCTACTGATACTCGACTCATAACCTTCAACCTTGATAGTGGTGAACCTCATCTTCCCACCGCAGTCGCTATTTAAGTACCAGTAAAAATACGAAACATCACCATCCATCGGTGTATCATCGATGAAGGAGCATCTACATGCATCATGTCCAAAACAGTATGGTAGAAACTTGGTTCCCCAGAACTTATACCCTCCGCCATCACATTACGAGCTTATGAAGGACGACCATCATCCCCCAAAGGGCTCTTCCAAAATGTCCCCGTTGAACTTGGAGGCAAAACTATCCTCATTGACATCGAAGTTATCGAAGCACAACTCGATTACAATATCTTGTTTGGACGTAGCTACATGTATGCTATGAAAGCAGTGGCATCATCCATCTTTCGGACAATCATGTTCCCCCACAATGGAAATATCGTAACCGTCGACCAAGTCTCACAATATGAGCCCAACCCCTCTGCCAATATCGATAACATTCTTCCCCTCATCCACACAAACCAAGACGTATATCCACTCGTTGATATGGGTCTTGGGATTTTTAAAGATCCATCCTTATTAGGGACATATCATGGAGCACCACCACTCCTTACCCCTAATCAATTATGCATCGTCTCATCTAACGAAACTCACACGGAGGATGCTCTTACTGCTCAGAAGGCTTCAATCATTCCTGACGTCTCAATAGTCGTAGAACCACTCCAACCAGAACCTCCTGTGCACTCATCTCCCTCATCAATCCACGAAACCACATCCCCTCAAACGAATAATCCCGCCTGGGAAAGATTCCCCCAACCCCTCACCTAGATTACCTTCTTTTACCCTCCACCAGGTATTGAAGTCTTTCAGGTAGCCACAACACTCACACTTCCCAATATGGTGTTAGCAATCCCAGTTTGGTATTTACACCCACTAGAGATGATCCCTCGACCACAAGAAGGCATTCCAATAACAGTTCCTATCCTCTCCCCCACCCCTCCCCCACTCACTACACCCATACTCCCTACCCCCCCTATTATAGATGGGGGAAGGCAGAATAAGAAAGAGCCCACTGTGCCACTTCCTCCATGCATCCGACCACCTTGTGCATTATGTGAGAAAGAGGGTCACCAAACCAATAATTGCCCATCACTACCTGAATTATGAAATTTAATTCCCCCCAATCCAACTCCCACAACACCCGTCACTACTGCTAGTCCTACTACTACCACCACGCCTTCCAGTAGTAAAGGGTTGAGGAATAAATTTGCATGTGATATATGTTCAGAATATGGCCATTACACCCATCATTTCCCAGCACTACCACGCTTTCAACAAACATTAGCGGCTGTACGCCAGAACTTCCAGAACAACCCACGCCCTACCACGTCCTCTTCAAACATCACTGACATTCGCTATGTCACCACTACAGTCAATGAATGTATGAGATGCCCTTGCTCTCTCTGTGATTCATTGACTCACTTTACATACTAGTGTCCGATAATCCTTGCATACAGGCAATGTCAATTGGCCCTACTTCATCAACCCGCAGAGATGACCAACGACCTTCCCTTGTCAGTAGCAAGTCTTCATGTCATTTCTCCCGAGCTCGAGGCACTTCCAACGCCTCCATGGTTCTTTAACGACATCTCTGAGGATTTACCTTTCAATCCCCCCAATTCTCCTATTTATTCCTCTGTGGACATTCGCCACCCAACCACCACAGGCACTCCTCGGTACTTCAACATATGGTTCATGTCGAGTGAACCCTCACCATCTGTTCATACCACTCCCCTTGCGTCTCCAGCAGGGGGCAATCACACTAGAGATGAGATCACTCCTCATGACCCCTTGTATTCCCGGCGTTTCCAATGCGATAAGGAAATTCTCGAAGAGCTACAACCCCCAGACTCTCCCTGGGACACACTACATCACCGTGCACTCTTCCTTCCATAGGAAGCCCTCATGCCTCCTAACCAAAATCCTGTTTACGCGGTCGAAACCAAAGATTTTATCCCATCTGGGCCTATTGATTGGTTCAACAATCCTATTCCTGCCCCTGATGCATTTGAAGAAGGCAACCTAGCCAACATCTCCCCCACCATCAAAATCGACATTTCCATTAAAAATGGCGTCGTCGAAGAAATCATCATTGGAGCTGCTTGTACTCCTCAGGAAATTGCTGCATACAAATCCCTCTTCCAGGAATATAGGGATATTTTCGCCTGGTCATACACAAAGATGCCTGGCCTTGACCCATCTATTGTCGAGCACCGTATCGACACTTGGCCTAAAATCACACCAGTTCACCAGAAACAGTGACCACTACACCCATCCAAGGCCGCAGCTATCAAAGCCGAAATTGACAAATTATGTACGGCCGGGTTCATTTACCCCATCGCTTACACTTCATGGGTTTCCAACCCTGTACCCATCGATAAAAAATAGGGCACTATCCATGTTTTCACCGACTTTCATGATCTCAATAATGCATGTCCAAAATACAACTTTCCAATTCCTTTCATCGATCAAATTATCGACAACTACGCCGGCCACGAGGCTCTCTCTTTCATGGACAGATTCTCTGGCTATAACCAAATCCAAATCCACCCAGTCGATCAGTATAAAACCACATTTATTACCCCATGGGGTACCTTTGCATATCATGTCATGCCTTTCGGCTTAAAAAATGCTGGCGCAACCTTCCAGCGGGCCATGACATACATCTTTCACGATCTGGCTGAAATCATCCTCGCATACTTGGACGACCTCATAGCACGCTCCAAGAAACGCACCCAGCATCTCGATGATTTACGAATCATCTTTCAACGGTGTCGCCATTACAACATCTTCTTGAACCCTCTCAAGTGCGTGTTTTGCATCATCTCCAGGTGACTCCTCGGTTTTATCATTTCCCAAAGCGGTATTATCGTGGACCCCCTCAAAGTCAAAGCTATCACTGACATTCCACCTCCCCGGAATTTACGGCAACTTCAGAGTCTTCAGGGCAAAGCCAACTTCCTTCGATGCTTTGTCCCAGATTACGCCATATGCGCACATGGTTTCCTTCGCTTACTACGTCACGAAATCCCCTTCCACTGGGACGACTATGCCCAATAGTCGTTTGACGATCTTAAAACAGTGCTTTCAAACGCACCTTTTATTAGTGCACCTGAATACGATCGCAACTACATCCTCTACGTATCTGCATCAGCGGTATCAGTAGCCAGCGTCCTCGTCCAGCTCAGAGATGACAATCGTGAACATGTCATTTACTACGTTAGTAAGAATCTCTAGGGACCACCCTTGAAGTACAAACATGAAGATAAAATTTCTCTTGCAGTTGTCCTCGCAGTACAGAAACTGCGCCATTACATTCTGCTTCGCACCACGAAGGTCGTCATAGATTCCAACCCTATGCAATATTTTCTCAGTCGTCACCAAGTTAATGGAAAATTCACTTGATGGATCGTTATCCTCCAGGAATACGATCTCGAGTTCTCCACACCTAAGAGTAAGAAGGCCCTCGTTCTCACCGAACTTGTCATGGCCCTTCCCTCTGACGTCACCAGTGCCCCCGTCAACACCACCTTTCCTGACGAACATCTCTTTTACATCGCTTCCGATGATCCTTGGTATGGCGACCTTCTCGTATACCTACGAACTCAAAATTTTGGTAATCACCTATCATAAATTGATCGTCGGCGTATTCTCCATCAAGCCCCCCGCTATCTCCTCATAGGAGACATCCTATATCGGTGGGGCATCGACACTATTCTTCGTCGTTACCTGACTATTGACGAGACCAACAGAGTCTTAAACAACTGCCACAGTGGTGCATGTGGGGGCCATCTTTCAGGTATTTCCACGGCTCAGAAGATTATCCGAGCCAGTTACTTTTGGCCTACCTTATTTCACGATTCCATTCATGCCGTGAAATGATGTGAGCAATGCCAGCTCTATGCCAACAAAGGCTGGGCTCCCCCCGCTCTTCTTCACCCCATCATTACGGCCGGCCCCTTTTGTAAATGGGGCATTGAATTTATGACTTGTAATCCCCCCTCTAGCAATGGTCACAAATACATTGTTGTCATCGTTGATTAATTCACCAAATGGGTCGAAGCAATGCCCACTTTCAACAACACCGCTGACACTACAGCGCGCTTCTTCTTTAACCACGTCATATCCTGTTTTTGCGTACCACTCCAACTTGTTTCCAATCATGGGAAACACTTTGAGAATGAGATCTTCATCGAAGTCTCTTCTCGATTAGGCTTCTCTCATGAGTTCGCCTCACCATATTACCCTCAGTCAAATGGACAGGTCGAGGCAGTGAACAAAGTCCTCAAGACCATGTTATAGCGCACGGATAATAAACATAAAACCAATTGGCATCATATGTTATTTTCTGCGCTATGGGCTTATCAAACGGCAGTAAAAACCTCTACAGGTTTCATGCCATTTCATTTAGTCCATGGGGTCGAGGCCACTCTTCCCATCGAGTGCGAAATTCCCACTCTACGCACCGCAATTGAGCTATTAACTGACACTACTCCAATGGAGCAGTGCTTACTGAACTTGGAGTCACTGGATGAAGATCGTCGATCTTCATTACAGAACAACGAGGCAGCCAAAAAATGATCCAAAGCTACCTTTGATCGCCATGTCAACCTTCGTTCATTCTGCGAAGGCGACCTCGTCTTGGCCTATGATATCGCTCATGATACCCTTGGCCATGGAAAATTCAAATCACTTTAGCATGGCCCTTACATCATCCAACATTGCCTCACCAAAGGCACATACATCCTGGCCTCCCCCGAAGGCCTCTCACTCAAGGAACCCATCAATGGGTTATAACTCAAGAAATTTTATGCTTAGGAGTAGCCACACTACTTTAGGTCATTTCTTTTTTCTAGTGTTTTTAATCTTTTTTCTCTCACACCCCTCTCATTTAAGCTATCCTTTGTGCTATTGACAGATGCTTCCTTCACCAGCCTACCACATTGGTTACGCCGATGGCGCCATCTTTTGGACACAAAATCTCGCTTCGGCGGCTTGGGCTTTATATACCCCTTCACATGAAATGATACATCCCAGCGGCATCTGTTTAGGACCAGCAACCAACAACCAAGCCGAATACACTGCGGTCATTGGCCTCCTGGTCGATGCCCAGCATCATCATATTCGCCACCTTAGCATCTTCCTCGACTCTCAATTAGTCGTTCTCCAGCTCAACAATGTTTATCGTGTATGCGATCTGTGCCTCTTTCGCAAATACCTGCAGGTTAGATTATTATCTCGACATTTTTATTCCATTACATTTACACATATTTCAAGACAATTGAATCAAATAACAGATGAAATAGCTAACCTAGTTTTAGATTGGCATATATCACATCAAGCTACACATACATAAAACATCTCATATATCATGTCACAGCATATAGATCAGATAGACATCATCATCATTATCAACAAAAAACATATGTAAACAACACCAGGATCTCAAAAAATATGTATACTCATATATATATATATATCACCCCAACCAGGCCATCCGCATGTTTACATACCAAAAATACATGTGCCCATAGGCTATCATAATTCCATCGGTAAAAAATCGACTCACCAGCCTATATACAATCAAAAAAGATATACAATACCCATCCAACAGGGTGCCTCAATCGCACCCCCAGCTACTCCTCCCTCCGGAGGAGGTGGTGGCCCACCCCCACCTGCCCCAGGCGGTGGTGGTGGAACACCTGTAGGACCCTCCTACCCTGGCGGCAGGCGTCCACTAGTCTTCACGGCGAGCACAGCTGCTCGTCGCACTATACCCTGCCATGGTGGCGGTAACCCTATGCACTGCTCTAGGAACCCCTCGTCCTGGATGCGGATCCACATGCCCTAAGGAACATCCTGTAACACCATCTCAAGACGATGACGAATATCATCAACATCTACTCCGGCTGTCGCCGGAGGAGCATGTGATGGCCCCGCACCAGGGTCATCGTATCGGCGCCTCCTCGCTGGTCTCTCGAGCTCTATTGGTCGCTCCCCATCCTCATCCCGTCGATGCCTCTCTCCACATGGCAATCTCTCCGGCCCTCGCTGAACCAACGCTCTGTACAACTCCACCTCGCACCTGTGAGGTGCCACATCTGCACATGCACAAAACAACAAACACACAATCGTATCAGCGTCTATATCACATATGAACTGGTATATCAAAAGACATCATAAATCAAAACATACACAATACTCAACATACCTCGATGGTCAAAAACCTCCCCAGGAGGCAACACCATGTCTGGATCATCCCGGAAGTCCACCCCAGCGTAGGGGTACTAAAGTATGACCTGCGGCATCTGTCGCCATATCTGCGTCGCTTGCACCGTAAAATAATGTCCACCCTCACCACCACCGTGGCGAACCAAAACTACAGACCATCGCCTCAAGCATGGCTCTCATGCCCCTGGCACCTCAAGTAGAACCCTAGGGCGCAGAATCAACACCCTCTCCAAGAATCAGGCTACCAGGATCGAGCCGAAAGAAAACTCTCTGGTACCTATGGACCGACAGCGGTCCAATTGCGTGATCATCCACGCGTGTAGCGTAAGCCCCCATGCAAAGCGCTCACGACCCACCACCACCCTCTCTAGCATAAGCAGCTGGCCACCACTAATCCGTTGGGTCGCCAGTGACCCATACACGTGAACAATCATTGCCGCTATACAACAATGAGCCAGGGAATACAGACCACCAATACTCACTACAGTCCCAGACATGTAGTTCTCGCTTGAGCAAAATCACTCAGCAATCATAATGAGGGATGTGTCCCTCGACAGCACAGGCTCTGCCGGTAGGGGCGTACCCCAAAAGGGGAGCCCAGTCAAAAAATATATATCCTCCAACACAATGAAAGGGATCTTCTCTCCTCGCACAAGGAAGCAGTGAAGATCCGGACTCCACATCCAGAGTAGGAACTGGAGCAAGTACTCCTGTGCCCATATCAACGGGCACTCAAAGAACTTTAGTAACCCACAGGTTGCTAAAGTCGCTCGCACCTCAAGCCCTGCATTGGCCACCGCATCTCATAACTGTGACCAGTCTCACTCACACCACCGAACATCCATAGTCACTGCTAGCCACCTGCACACAACACAGAATCCTATATCAGCCTATGCAACCATCCAATGCATCAAAGAGACTCATTTTTCACCCCTTAAAACTTGCCTCATAGGCACGGTTTTTTCACCCACAGGCGTGCACATATGTGCACCTGTTCACTACAAAGGCACGCATCTAAGCACGCCTGTTCATTTCACAGGCATGCTTTCGAGCGTGCCTGTCCAAACTTATAGCCACGCTCAAGAGCGCGACTGTCCACCTCACAGGCGCGCCTCTAGGGCGCACCTTAAATTCCTACTCACACGCACCCATGCGCATCTATTCCGTGGATAGGAATGCACATATGCGTGCCTTCCACTGATTCTCCCATGCATGTGGGACCACATCCTATGAAAAAACCCCTTAAACCCCCTGTACAGCCCCCCATACCTACCCTGCCCAAAAATTGGAAACCTATTTCTATGCAGGATGATCAGACCACTAACCTGATACTCTCACACCGTCGATCGGACACCTCGTGCTCTCTGAAACTCCAAATCTCCTCTGCAATCTGCTTGTCCAATCACTGTAGCAGCAGGTACAAATGAGGTGGCAATGTAGGCCCTACAACTATATATAGGCCTTTTTTCCAAACTTCCCCTCAACATTCCGGGAGCCCAAGGTGTCCATTTTTCAAACTGTCTTCAGCCACAGGATCATCATCCTGCCGCCTACATCATGGTTGTCCTTGGGTCAATTTTCATCCTAGGCCCCTGGGGTGCCCCTTTTTCCATATCATGGTCAGGTACACACGCGCATAGTCACATTTGTCAAATACATGCTCATATCTTTGATTCTCTTCAGATATAGTTCACTTTGGGTATTTGGTTGTTCTGTGCACAGGTACTTGCTCATCGGTCACTGACATCATCCCTTCAGGTATATATATTCAACACTAGCATGTAGTCTCCCCTGTTGTATTGCATTTTCATTTCCAGTCACACCCTCTGATATTTGCCTTTAGGATCATCATTCTTGGCTCTGCAGTACTCACACCTCCGTTTGCATATACGGTACTGTTACCCGGTAGCTTTTTTACCCACATGAGTTGTCCCATTCATAGCACCTTTTGGCACTTTTTGACACTCATGTTGTTCTTCATCACCCTTTAGGGATGGGAGTCCCGGTAGTCTTTCATCATGTTCGGAATCAACCACATACTTCTTCCCCTCATTTTGCTAGCTTCTCATATGGACTCCCAGATCATCACTTTATGGTTCTATTCTTTTTACCTGCACCCCCGCAGGATCATGAACCCTCCATTTCATCCACCATCAGTTCGCCCATCTGCAAACCTATCTTCATTTCACCTACCTCATACAGAAACTCACCAATGGGGCCCCCACCCTTCATATGTTTTACAAGAAATTTTTTCCCTCCCTGGGGCACTCATTTCACACTAGGGCACCCATTTCTGTATTTGTACATTTTCCCCAAAATTATTCATTATTTACTGTACAAACACCTTCATTTTCCGTCATTTCCTTTTGTCGTCCCCGTTGGTGACTTGCTTTTTTGCCCATATGCAACCCATGTCACCCTTGGTTGGAGCATTTCTTCTCATCTACTCTTCTCGTCATCGTCCATATCTTCAGAGTACTACCCCGGTCACTTACTTTTACCCTCTGAATTTGTTCACCTTGTCCCGCCTCTGGTACAACTTACCCTTGGTCTTGGCATCCCCATGACACTCGACCTTGTCACACGGTTGCGGCCACTCATTCTATCATACACCCTCCAACCAAGGGAAGTCTTGAGTCTTCCCACTTTTTGACTTCGTCCATGTACCTCTACCACTTCCTCACCTCAGTAGATTCTATGAAGCCCTTTGCTTCTGGGAGTCGCATTCCTCTTTTGTCGACAGCAGTACACTTTCTCGAGAAGGGCGACAGTATCTTGATCCTCATTTCTCATTTAATGAGGGATCTCAGATGACACAGGGTGAAACACCATTGCTCCCTACTGTCGTTGGCCCCCATAACATTCAACACCAATACTTTCTCATGTTATGGTGGGTCTTACTTTACGATTATTGCAGTTCTTTTTATCATTTGTCGAAGACCTCTGAACCTGGTAGGGCCATCAATGCCCACATCATCTTCGCGGCGTATTACCACGATCATTGCCTATTGTTCAGAATATATTCCTTTGTAGAATTTCCTTTTGCCTTTTTTATTACCGCCCCCGAGGGCGCTGCAGTTATCTACACCAACACTTCCGTCATCTTTTGTCAGAGTTACATAACACGAGCATGGGGCATGCCCACCCTGTTTGTACACAGTTGTATATTTTACGCACTCTCTAGAAGGTCGGGTTCTACTCATCACTTTCTCTTCCAAAGGATTTCTCTCACCGGTCTCATTATTGCTCTCTCTTACAACAACATTCTCAGTAGAAGAAACATTGATGGATTTCAGCTATACGTATTCTCCTAACCTCATCCATCAGGGGGCATCTGTTATCACTGAAATTTCATCCGCACATGGCGACAAGAACTTTGCATCGTCAAAAAAGGAATGAAGTCATTCATGGCATTGAATTAATTTCACAGCATTGCAAAAGGGTCAAAAAATATACAAAGTAACCAAAAATTGAAGGGTGCTTTACACAAGATGGGTGTGTGCGCATATGCGCGGAATAGAAACGTACAAAGTGCGCATGCACGCACAACGCGCGATTGTTGGCACAAAAACCCGCACACCTGCTAAACGGCGCATTTATGGAATTGGTCGGCCTCCCAACCACTTATGGATCAGGTCCCAAGTTGATTTGACTCCCAAATCTGAGTTGAATCTGCATGGTAAGCTGGTCAAAGACCTAATTAAGCCCTAAAGAGCCCCTTTTCACACCTCAAAGGAGTTACATAATCACCCAATGCTATGCTATAAAAATCCATGAAGAAACATCATTTTCTCAAGGCATTTCATGTATTGTTATGTTTCTAAGATTGTTAAGGACTCATTCTTTGACAA
This sequence comes from Picea engelmannii, assembly GCA_009831015.1. NCBI lineage: Eukaryota > Viridiplantae > Streptophyta > Pinopsida > Pinales > Pinaceae > Picea > Picea engelmannii. Next base: position 880,120 of record ML784066.1, on the reverse strand, counting down.
TAACACATTGGCACCATTTCATAGAGCCATTCACCTCTCCATTGAGTGAATGTGCTTGGAGTTCTTTCACCATCATTCTCATTTTCTCATTGTAAGGAGAGCAATTTTGTGAGGACACAAGAGCCTTCCTTTGGAGGAAGAAGGGACTCACAGTCCCCTTTCTTCATTGTTCTTTGATTTCATCAATTGATCAGCCTAAAAACATTGGTGATATTGGTCTTTTTATGTTTTTATTTCTTTATCCATATGCTCATAGTTTTAGTTTGTTTGTATTTAGTTCTTTCTTATAGTTTTGTTTTATTTTCTCTAACCCTTTCCTCTATAGTTTTCATGCTCTGCAAGACCCAACAAGGCATGTAAGCACCCTTTATTTTCTCATGAGGTGACGAATTGGGTGCAAACAGTATCCTTTCCCAGAATGTAATGTTTCCATTGATGACAAGCTTGTAAAATGGAATACATTTCCTTGTCATAGGTGGGGTATTTCCGGACAACATCTAAGAGTGTCTCACTATGGCATGCCACCAGATGACTGTGCTGAGTGAGAATTTCACCTACAACATATTCATATGCATCAATCTCAATCTCGAATGGTTGTTGTAGATCGAGAAAGGAGAGTACTAGAGCTGATCACAAGCGATGCTTTAGATCATTGAATTCTCGTTGTTGTTCCTTCCCCCTCATGAAATTTTCCCTGCCACCTCCCTTGGTCACCTTTTCGAGGGCCCATGCAATATGGGAGAATCCCAACATGAACCGTCAATATAAGGTGGCAAGTCCCGAGAAGCTTCGAAGCTCAGTTAGTGTGGTCGAGGCTGGCTAGTCACATATGACTTGGATCTTAGCTGGATCAACATGTACCCCATGCTCATCAAGAATGTAGCCCAAGTATTGGACCCTATTTGTGCCAAAAGATCATTTTCCCAGGTTGGCATATAGCTTGTGTTGCTGTAGAGTGCTTAGAACCTATTGAATATGCCGCATGTGCTCCTCCCAAGTGTAATGACCCTTTTCTTATTCCTGTATATAATCTCATAAATAATCTGAAACACTAGCTAAATTATAATTAATTATGATATAACCTTAAATTGATTACAAGTTATTAATTAATTATTTTGGATTATACTTAAGCGGAAATATGATTTAACTCCTTGAGTAAGGGTTAAATGAATCAGTGATTATTAAATAAGATATTAAATGATTAATTATTAAATTAAGGATTAGTGATTAATTGATCATTAACTAAATTAATTGATTAATTATGAATTAAAAAGGGAAAAATAAAATAAATAAATAAATAAACATAAATAAGGTAAAGGGGTTACGTATCCCATGAGGGATAACGTAACCCACACGTTAAAGGGGATATTAATTAAAAGATAAGGTAATAAATATGAACTAAATGAAGGGATAAGGTTTTAAATGTTTGGATAAGGTTTGGTGAGGGGGAAAGGTTCGAGAGGAGGATGGAGGCATAAGGAAGGGGAGTATGG
>ML784066.1:857755-868868 GCA_009831015.1 Picea engelmannii | reverse complement strand
TAAATTAATTGATTAATTATGAATTAAAAAGGGAAAAATAAAATAAATAAATAAATAAACATAAATAAGGTAAAGGGGTTACGTATCCCATGAGGGATAACGTAACCCACACGTTAAAGGGGATATTAATTAAAAGATAAGGTAATAAATATGAACTAAATGAAGGGATAAGGTTTTAAATGTTTGGATAAGGTTTGGTGAGGGGGAAAGGTTCGAGAGGAGGATGGAGGCATAAGGAAGGGGAGTATGGATTTTGAGGGATTCTCATTCATTCAGGGTTTTGACGAGAGGAGATTTTGGGGGGGGAGCTTGGGGACTGATTTAGCAATGGGGATTTACCRTGCACACCGTGGCTGAGAGGTTTGGGCACGGAGGGCTAGGACATCCGTAGATGTCCTAGGGCCAGGCGCACTGGTCGGCAGGGTGGCCGGTTTTGGGGGTGTTCAAGCGAGGATTCAAGCTGGTTCAAGAGAGGATTATTCAAGCTGCAGCGCAAGATTAGCATCAGTGACAGGTATTTTCCAAATTGTGAAGTGTTTACTCAATTTTAACTTTTATGCAAATTATTAGGTAGATTTAACTTGTTATGCAAAGTGCGTTATGTAAAAATGTTATTTTATTTATAAAATTCTGGGAATGAATATGCTGGAATAAGCAAATTTTTAGTTTTTTTTTGTTCTTTCAAAATTCCGCTCTGTTGTAATTTATAGTAGCTTAAATGAAATCTTGGTTGTTACACCAAGTTCTGTTAAAGAGCTAAGAGCTAAGTTTTTAGAGTCTTCTTCGAAGCTTCACGCTTCAGGCGTTTCAACAAGTCATAACATTAAAAAGCCCGAAACCCGAATATATCTGTTATCACTTTTTCACCAACTTTTGAAAGACGTGTTTCATGGTAAACATGTACGTTTTAAATCTTCCATGAGTCAACACGTGGCACCTTTCTCTGAGATTTTAATCCAAAGATTCACATGATTCTGATTAACACTTAGCACCCCCCGGCCTCGAAACATCATCTAAAATGATGTCATCTTCGACACATCACTACAGGTAATAGCCTTTCAATAATATAATAAGGAACTAACTTTCAAATCCACGAAGCGGTAAAATACTGAAATATAAAATCTTAATTAATTAAGTTAATCTCGATTAAAGACGGTTAATAACTTTGTACTTCGGAAGTTAAGACGTTTATCATCCCTCACATATTGAAATCTTCGAAGTTGGAACTTCCAAAACATTTCAAAATTAAAAGGGGTTAATTAAAACTAAAAACAATTATCCGATATTTAATCATTTCGCGGTTTCAATTTTCGGGGATTCTATCTCAAGCTACTCATTAAAATCTCGAAGCTCTAATACCCAAAAATGTTTAAAGTTAAACATGATTAATTAATATCTTAAACAATATTATCTCATAATTAATTTCTCATGAGTTCGTGATTCGGGAATTTTCAAACCTGTTTCATCCAAGTTCCCGATCACGAACCACCAATATTTATGGCATTAATCACAAATCAATGGCAATGATTTCAATATAGATTGCAGATCATTGCCTAGATTTCCTCATTAAGGTAAATTAATTTTTCGTTAGTAAAGGTACTCTTAAATCAATATGCTTAAGGTGAATAATAATATTGGATTTTGAATTATATTTTCATTCTCGCAAAATAACAAGTTTTAAGCCAACTGCATAAGCTCACACATTATCCTGTAGTAGGTAACACAGTTTTGATTTCATTAATATCATGGCACCACAAAAAATGGATAAAGAAGATGGTGAGGGCGTAAATTTGAACACATATGTTCTCTCAGACACTTCAACGAGAGCCATAGATGCCGTGAAATATTGGACACATGTGTTCGATATTATACAACACGAGTTGATAAATTTCCTAGAGGATTCAGGCGATGAAGTAATCGAAACCCATGCGACTAAACTCAGGGATATAGCTGAGTTAGATATACACAATATGGTTGTGCGGCTGAGGCTCATGTTGTATAACAACATCATAGGATGGGCCCTGGAGAACGTCGACATTTCAACTAGGAGCATTTGCAATTCATAGAAGGTTGTTGTTGGGTCTTTTCGACTAGAGCATATACAAGTAATATATAAATTATCCCCAATTTTTAAATACAGTTACAATGTTGAATTCATAATGGAGTTTGAACAACAACAATGCACACAATATGGGAAAAAATACCCTGATTTAATCAAGGACTGGTGGGGGCATCCTGAGAAATTCAGAGCCGACACTCACATCATATATGTCATAGCATCCTTAGATTCCCATATCATCTATGTGGCTATGATTCTATGTAGGATATTTGGGAAAAAGGACTCCTCTCATTTTCTGCTGGCATGGGTACCAATTATGCATGAAGTTGTTGAGGGATATTCTTTCAACTAGGCCAAGATGTTATCAGGCAACCTGGCCAAAGAAATCACAGGGTACCAATTGGAAAATTCCAAAGGGAAACTTTCTCCTTTCTACATGTCGGCATACATCATCAATGCCATTTTTTTTATCTCTCCTTTCCCTCTGATGAAGTAGAGTTGGAACCCAACTAATATCGAGCCTATCCATTTCTATCACTCCAAGTTGTGGGACGACAAATACAGATATTTATTCTATGAAATCTGTCATTATGCAGTGGTGTCAATTCATATCACCCTATATGGTTTCCCACCTCCCATAATTTCAAACAGAATCATGGATAACCTGGGAAAAATAACAAACTGGTATATTGAGGAAAATTTTTCCTATATCAGGGTTTTTGGGTGCTTGGTTCCCCCCCATGCTCTCCGAAAATTTTAACCAGATTGGTTGGTATGCCACGAGGTTGCATCTCTAGAAGACATCAAGTTAGTTGATATTGAGTTTAAGAGGCACGATCCCCATAAGATTGTGGAAGCTCACCTGGCTTAATAAAATTTAAGGAAGTATGTGCATGAGATTTCCCCTTAGGACGAAGTATTCAGGGGAGTCAGGTCATATGAGGAAGTATTGAGTATAGTTTCAACTCTATCTCTCTATCAATTAGCCAATTTCAACAATTTTCAAAAGCATAGAAAGAATAGTTTTCCAAAGGTATTACAAGGGGAGCCAATAACACCTTCATCTACATAGGAAGATACGCCTCAGGTATTAGAGGCAGGAATTTATAACCAAAAGAGTATTGAGGAAAATCTGAAGAATGTCGAAGTCTCGATGCAGGGAGTGGAGACTTCATTACCAAACCCACCAAGCACTCAAACAACAACTCATCTTGAATATTTTCAAAAAAAGGGACAGGATACATCGTTGTCTACACCATATAAACCGGATACCAACACAACAAAGAAACAACCTTCCACAGAGATAGGTAGCCCCATTATGTCATTAACACCTTTATAGTTGAGTCAAGGAAATCCCAATGACCAAGTCATATTTATAGAGGACCTTACTCTGATTTCAGCCGAAGAAATGCCTCCTTCGGACTTCTTTTTCAGTAAGAAGAGAAGGGCCATAGTTAAAAGAGAAGCGCATCAAAAATATGGTACAACAGTCAAATGGAAAACAATGGTGTATGATGGATAAGGTCTAGATGATACAAAATTCTCTAGGGAAATGGCAGGCTCATTAGGTGCCTTTGCCATGACCAATCAATGTTTAGTAGAAAATCTAGTGAATTAGCTAAAATAGAGAAATTTGTTGGTAAGGCAGTTGCAAGACTAGATGATGACCATGGAAAGGGATGTCAGAAATATTATGAACAAATAGTTTAAACAAGTCATATACAATGACAGACATCAAATCCAACAACTGAAATCTAACCTTGATGAGCTCCATCAAAACTCACAGGACAACCGAGGGTTGGTCACTCAGCAAGAAGAATTAATCAAGAAACTACAAGCCAATATATATTTGGCTGAAGGTACAACAATAGATATTGTTATAACCCTAAATTGCACCACACATGCTTACCTGGCATCAGGCCAACTCATATCTCTTCCTTTCCAAAGCCATGCTGAACAAGCTATTGAAAATACTCTTAAATCAATTGACACGCGCCCTAACTCACTACTGCATGCGTTGGAACACTAGCAGGCCTACTACTACACACGTTGGAATGCTGGTTGGCCTACTACAACCCTCGTTTACCTAACAAAGAACAAAAATAGGAAAGTTGTCGACGGGACAAAAAGATATGGGTCAGTTAACTGAAACTCCCAGCCATGCATGGCCGAGAGTTCGTCCAAAACCCTAGCTCCTTCTAGCCTATAAAAGAAGGGGTAGGGGTACTATTTGAAGGAGGAAAATATAGCAAAGAAACTCTTCCCAATTGCTGAATCCATTTGTCCCAACCCTTTATCCTTTCCTCAAGCTTAAGGAGAATTCAAGCAAAGCAGTTGGAGGACAAAGAAGAGGAGAAGCCCAGGATCGGGATCAAGGAGCGGTGGTCGATCTCTATCATTATTGTAAGTTGATTCATCTTGAGATTAATAAAAGAATACTTTTCCTATCCTAATGAATGAGTCATATATGATTTATTTGATTTATGCTTAATCTCTAACCCTCAAGTAGAAAAGTAGCATGCATGCATAGTGTTTTGTCTTGATTGCAATATTGTTTTTAGAAGGAGTAGCACAAGCAAGTGGACAAAGCGCAACGGAGGATCTACACCAAATGTCAGTAAAAAGGTTAGTAGGCCCTTTCCATGCTTGTATGTGAAAAAGGGGTTTTAGTTTTGGGGTGATAGGTTAAAGGTCATTTCTTAACGGTCAAAATCTGCATGCAAGTTCAGCCCTAGCTTGCTAGTCTGTAGGGTATTATTTCCCAACAACAGAATTGGCGACTCCACTGGGGAAGATACTCTTAGGGTTTCTGGATTTAGTTGAGGTTTTTGGGTAGTTTAAAGGATTGTATTTTCTATTTCTTTGTTTGTCTATTTTCTGTTAGGACAAAGCTAGCAGGGAACCTCACTCTTTATACCAGTTTTTTCCTTGACTGTTGCTTGACATTAATCATTGGGACACACAGAGGTACACGCGGCCTGCACGCGTGTAACCCACGCCCTAACCTTCTACAGCCCACGTTTGAACACTGGCTATAGTGGTTTCAGTAGCGTGTAGGAGTCAAAAAGCTTAAGAGGCAGTCTCCCTCTTCCCTGTCAGAATTATACATTCTCAGGGGGCTTTCTAGATCCTGTCTAAGTCTTCCTAGTTCAGAGTCTTGTCTCAGTTTTCTTGATTGCATTTGTTATTCTTTGCAAGTATTTTTCTTTTCTATTAAAGAAGAAGCATCCAAGCCTTTAAGAGACCCTAGTTGTCAATACCAGAGGCCTCTTCCAAGTCTGGGCTGCCTGTGTTTAATTTTTTCTTTGATTTTATACCTACATGCGGCCTGTGCCAGTTCATCCCGTGGGTACCTGTGTGTTGTTATAGCTCAGCACACATGTTGTTTCAGTGACAGTCGCGGGCTTGATTGGGTGCTTTTCAATCAGGGTGGGGCAGTCATCCCCTCCTATGGTGAGAAGTGTTCCTCTCAGGAGTTTGAGTCTAGGGTGGCACAGTCAGTAGGTTAGGGCTTCATATCCTTAGCCTGTTCTTTCTTAGTTGATTGTTGATAGAAAAGATAAAAAAGAAAAGATTTTGTTTTATGGTTTTTAGACAAGCGTAAGAGTCGGTGCTTTCTTGATTGTCATTGTGCATCTTTGCTATGGTTCTTTGCGATCTGCGCTTTAAGCCATAATTTTCTTTTGTTTTCTTGGTTTTGTGCTTGTCGGCATTTTCCCTTTGTTGCTTCATTTAGCACTAAAATAAAATAAAAAATATCTCTTTTTGCATTTGCTTCTTTGTTTGAAGATTGTGTTGCTGCATCAGTAGCTAGGAAGAAGTATTTTTCATAAGTTTTTGTAGTGCATTTAGAGCATAAGTAGCTTGTAGATTGAGCAAAATTCCTTTATGTTTGCTGCATGAAATCTTAGAAAATTTGAAAAGAAAAAGAAATATTTCTTGGTGAAAAGTTGCTAGTTTTTGCATTGTTTGTAAAAGTTTTTGTTTCCAAGAATTTATTATTCATTTTTCTTTGAGTCTTTACACACCATCAGTTTCATCTTCATACCTTGTGACATAAAAAATCCCATAAAAGCAACGCTAATTAAAATCTATTAGAATTTTTGTTTATAGGGTTCATACACTAGCTCAGGACTAGGGCCTTGGAATAGGTTGGAGAGTAAACTCTCCAAGGCCACTCAAAATCAAACATTGGAGTCTGTAATAGGGAGTGTAGAAGTCCAGTTATGTGGAAGTTATTCGGGACCCCCCTCTAACACAGGGGCTAAACATGAGGTCGCGTAAGGAAAGGTATCGGAGATAACCCCTCCAAAGCCAGATCAAACATAGTGGAGAACACATATAGAGGATTTGTTGAGGGATTCCGTCGTTTGCATTTGCCATGGGGCTTCGTGGGTCTCGAATCTGTTCGAGGTCCTCATTCATCTTCCGAAGCATTTTCTCTTGATACCCTTGACAGGTTTCGAGCCTGATACCCTGCTCATTGTGGTCTACCCGACTATCGACTGTACCCGCCTGGTGACTGTTCGCGTGCTGGCAAACTAGTTTCCAATCTTTTCTAGGGACATACACAGGTGACTACGGGGGTATACCGCGGTACCTAGGACAAACATCGGGCCATGCTTTACAGAGTATACCCAGAGGGTGCTTCCGTTTTTGAGTTTCACTTGCACCGGTAAGTTGCTCTAGTGTTGGTTGTTGTAACTATTCTTCAAAATAGTTAGTGATTGCTTGTTTTATCTCTTAGGGGCTTCTTTTAGTGTGTGTTACTATTTGAACGTGTAGAATACCTTAGCGTGTCGTGGATCTTCTCACATAGTGGAGGATTCAGAGCTCTGCCAGTCACGAAGGTTTCTGGGCCTGCCACTGGTTATACTAGAGCCACCCTCACCACCTTTGAGGCGGAAGCTAGACCAACAAGGGTATTTCGAAGCAACCGAGTTACAAACCATTGAGCCCGAACAACTCCTCTAGGAATCAACCACAAATATTGGTTTGGTTGAAACCCCAACCACTGATACTTGGCCAGAAGTTATTGTGCCAATTCAATTTTACGAACGCCTGTCAGTGCCTCACACAGCTATGGAGACAAACGTTGTTACTTCCTCTGGGAATTCTTCCATTCCCACCACTGTTGTTACCACAGGAGAAGCTTCTCCTAACTTTCCCTTGTCGATGGTCTGGTCCACCATGGTCTTGGTCGCAACTACGTCGCACAGTGGACCGACCCCATCTATGGTGGAGGCCACACCTCCCTTCACACCTAGTGCGACAGGCCCTCCGTTTTCATACAGTATGCCTAGTTCAGGTACAAGTCCTGCACTCACTTACTCCACTTTACAGACTTTGGGTCTGGGGGCAGGGAGCTCTAACGCTCCTCTACAAGGTCAACTCGGGGGCATTCATGTCCCTTTCAATGATTTTCCTTATGCTGGAGGTCATATCTCTCCTTAGTCCCCTTCGCTTGGTGGATTGCATCAGCAATCCACCGGGCAACCTACACACACAAGTTCATTTGGAGCCGGGAGTCAAGGAACACCTATGCAAACTCTACTGGTAGGTTCATCACCGTTTGTTTGGAATGGGACGTTTGGTAACAACACGTTCGCATCCACTGCTTTCTCATATAGGGGCACTCCCATTTTTGGACAGTCTACTCTGGCACAGGGTACTATTCCTGTACCAGGGGCACATATCACAGGACCTTGGAACTCAGGACAAGGATCCATTCCCTCCTCAGGAATGTCGTTCTGGGGTAATTCTTTCCACAGTCAATGGAACCCTGGACAGACTTCTATTCCTCTTCCATTAGGACCAACATGGGGTAATCCTTCCCAAAGTCCTTCAAACATGATGAATGCCCAACATCCTATGTCCTTTATTGGGAATCAGCCAATGATGTCTCAACAGATGAAAAATCCTTACGCTGATCAGGGCCATGGTTTCTACCAGAATCCAGGCCAACAGCTAAACTTTTCCTGGCAACCTGGTACCAGTCAAACTCCAGGACCCTTTTTCCCAGGTTATTAGCAACAACCCAAACTACCATTTCTGGTGACGTTACACTTGCCCGATTTGACACGGTTGTTAAATGATCCTATTTGTCACGATACACGTTGGCATCCTATTCCAACAAAGTTACCTTCGGACATTCCAAAGTTCGAGGCCAAGCCTAACGAAGATCCAGGTGATCATGTGACTACTTTCCACCTTTGGTGTTCATCTAACTCACTGAAATATGACTCTATACAGTTGTGATTGTTTCAATGCACTCTTATCGGGAGTGTCGCGAAATGGTACATTGAGCTTGATCGCTCACGATATTCTTCTTTTGGCGAACTGGCTATGGCCTTCCTTACCCATTTCCAATTACCTGTGAGATATGACGCTCAAGCACTGGAAGTACATGAGAAGCCAAAATCAACCCAACAAGATCCTTTTACAAAAGTGGAAACCATTCAAAATTGCTACTGGGTGGTAGACCTTTCCCTGAATAATATTTACATTAAAGAAATGGAAGCTCGTGCAACTCGGGATAAGTTTCAAAAGGCTATCTTTCTAGTACCAAAAGATTATGTATCGACATCTCTTCAAATGTCTCTGTTTTAGAAAACGAGACGTAACATAATTTTGAAGCCCTCGGAATCAAATATTGCCAAAAGAAAAATATTGGCCAGCAAGGTACACAAAGCTTGTCTAGAAGAAATATCTTCACTAGACAAAGGTCTACTTGATGTTGAAGGAAATAATATCTCTAAATCCCTGGGGAATATTGACATAGAAAGGAACCAATGTAACTCTAGGACAGGAAAAGAAGAGGCCATGATGATCATCCAGTAAATGAACCAAATTGATCTTATCCAAATAAAAAAAAATGCATACTAAGTCCAAGCATGGAGTTACAGGACACATATTTGGGAGAAAAGAAGATATAGGAAAGGTTTCCCCAGATAGAAAATAAGTGATACATTTTTGAAGCAAATGAGGCAACTGCACCTTCTTGGTTGGTGGTACAATTAGTGAGCAGTTACATCCAATGTGTCGAATATCGGAAAGCAAACACATATGGAAACAAATGATAAAACATGTGAATATGACTCATACAGGTCAGGATCAGATGATAGCTATTTCCAAGTAAAGGATGAGGAGAAGAAACTCCTCTACCAGCAGACGGAGAGACAGAGGAGAAGGCCAATGGAAGTTTTCAGTTTTACATATTGTAAAATTTAGTATTTTTAGAATTATGAAAAGTCCAACCGTTTTGAGTTGAGACCATTTTGTATAAAAACATAGATTAAAGACTTATTTATGGTTGCTTCTTGTCAATTGTAATAGAGAAAACTATCCTTATAGAGTATTAATACAAGTGCAGACAGAGATTCCAAGTTTTCTTAAATCTGGGTTATGTGTTTCTTTTGTTTTCCATTTCTCAGCATTCCTTTATGTATTCCTTGATAAATGTTTGGTTCCAATTTAGTATAACAACTACTGTAATCACAAGGTATTAGTAATTTATTAAGTAAGCAACTTTTCCTCTGCATTTATTGTGAGTAAATCAATACTTGCTTGATGTGTAGATTACTGCATTTTATGCGTTATTCAAGGTTACACTATCTCTTTTCCTCTACTGAAAACAAGGTAGGACTCTTCAGTAATTGATGCCCTACTATGTTTTACAGTTTTCTATTTTCATCTCATACCATTCGATATTGCAATTTCAATTCACATATGAAATACAACCTCTGTCCTATCAAACTGTTAATTTCATTTAAGGAATTTTTCTCATACAACTAAGGTATAAAAAGGACTTTAAAACACACTGAAAAACATTCATGATGCCTGACATTATTCTTTGAACCTTAAGTTTAATCTCAGGAACAACATATTTTTGGAGTCATTTCCAGGGACAAAGAAACAAAGTTATTTTTCCCTGGGAGAACGACAAGGTGAGATTCTATCTTTGATAGTGAATGAAGGTTGAACACTGAATTACAACTATTTTTTATTTTTCACTTGGCGACTCCACTACAAATAAGATGGAATTTAATCGAAAGAATACCAAAAGCAATCCAAACGATAGGTAGACCACACCTATATCTGATCCCAAAAATTTATTAAAACCAAAGGGATACCTCAAGTCGACTACCACATCGACAGGTAAGAAATACCAACTGAAAATCACACAAGTCAATAATAAGGTTCCGATTGAAGAACCAACCCCTGAAAATAATATTAAACAAACACCCTCTACGGAGGCCTTGACTAGCCAGTATGAGGTTAGGCATGAGAACCTGGAGGAATTTGTACCCGAAATAAAGATTGAAATTGACACTTCTGATTCTCCAAACAGTCTGAATAAAAGATCCTCTTCTATACTTGATATCATTACTTTTCTGTCTACCCCATCCTCACCCGAAGAAAAGGTTTCAGTTCTCTGAAATCCTGAAGAGTGTACTTTATACCCCAATTCGTCTCCTGTTGGTTCACCTATATATACATCTTGTAACTCTAAAGAAACCAATCCATGTTTTCCTTTCTGTCCCTTTCTAGACTTTACTTTCCCTAATGATCATTTTCCATATTTCCCTTCGTCGCATCCCGAGGAAGTTGAAAGGTCTCCACTTCGGTCTGTAGAAGTTTTTGAAAACCCTCTTTTTAATTCCCGAAGTTCATCCCCTACACTTTCAATGGCTGTCGCTGAAGGTATAGAGTTCGACTTGAGGTGAACCAATGCACCATAGTGGTGGTATAGAGTGATCTGGACACACACCAACAGTTACGGGAGTGAACTGCCACCTATTCTAGTCTCTCAGGCAGTTATCAAGGATGATTTTAGGGGATAAATTTTGCTCATGGGCTAATTTTCCATGTTTTTTCCAAAAACAAGATTCACTCTTTTAAAAATGATTCACCCAAATTCTATAAGATAAAATTATTTTACCTTAAAAATCGCCAAAATTTTATAAAAACTATATAAAATACTTAGAAATTTGAATATTTTTACAAAAATATCGCCAAACATTTATAGTTGACATATGAAGGATTAGTAAGATT
>ML784066.1:844616-857705 GCA_009831015.1 Picea engelmannii | reverse complement strand
AAAACTATATAAAATACTTAGAAATTTGAATATTTTTACAAAAATATCGCCAAACATTTATAGTTGACATATGAAGGATTAGTAAGATTCGCCAAGGTTTCTACATTTTAAAATAAATTTCCATCCTTAAAATCATCCCTGGCAGTTATGGGAGTGAACTGCCACCTAGTTGAGTTAACTAGTCAAATAGTCTTTAGTTAACTATCTGAACATAGAGTAGTGAGGAGTTAACTCAGGAATCAAGGCTAATGCACCACTCTGGTGATGATACCCAGGCAAGGTCAAATTAGGATGTTGATGATCCCAATGTTGCATGGTGATGATCTCAATGCAACATCTAAACTCAACTCAACTAGTCAAACTGAAGTGTCAACTAAAAGAGAATATTCTCCAGGTGGAATATTCTCCTCTAAAATATAGGAGACTAGATAATGACTAATTATGAATAATAAACAAGGAATAACCTTAGGAAAAATAAATTATAGGTGTGTGTGAAGTAAATCCAACACCCCCCTGAACATCACTATGGTGAAAATAAAGATTGGGTCCCGACAATGAGGCCATGTTAGGTATCCAACTACAAAAGATACATTGAAAATAAAGTGAGGAAAGAGGGAAAACCTCATGGGAAACCTCCCCCCCCCCTCAAGGTACAATGTATGTAAAAATAAGAACTACAGTTGCTAGGGAACGATGTCCTTCACTCCAAGACGACCTCACAGAGAATGGAATTTCTACTCAGTGAAGGTCTTGGTGAAAATGTCTGTCATTTGTTCTGCTGAAGGACATAACTATAAGTTGATGATCCCCTTATGTACTAATTCTCGGATGTAGTGCATGTGGATCTCGATGTGCTTCGTCCGCTACCTATGAACTGGATCTCTACAGAACTTCAGAGTGTTATGGTTGTCACACAAGATGGCAATCGGCCGATGAAACTGAATGCCCAACTCAGTGAGAAAATGTTGTAGCCACATAGCCTGAATGGTTATGTTAACTATCCCTCTATAATCTGCCTCAGCTGATGATAGAGCAATGGCAGCTTGCTTCTTGCTCAACCAATAGATAGGCCTGGAACAAAGACTGAGTGAGTAACCAGATGTGGACTTGCAATCAATGTTATCGCCAACCCAGTCGGAATATGTAAACCCAATGAGATCTGATGTAGAGTATGTTGCATAATGAATCCCAAAGGTGATGGTGCCCTGTACATATCGAAGGATACACTTTTCATCTTTCCAATGTAGCTCATGCGACTCTTGCATGAACCTGGAAACTGCACCAACTGCATATGAGAGGTCTGGTCTGGAGTGTGTGAGATACAACAAGATCCCCACTAGTTGTCTGTATAGTGTGCTGTCAACCAATGGAGTCTCCCCTCCATCCTCAAGTTTGACTCCTGATAGGAAAGGAGTCAGAGAAGACTTGCAGTCTGTCATGTGAAATCTCTCAAGGAGATCTCATGCATACTTGGCCTAAGACAGTTTGATGCCTGATGCATCCTGAATGATCTCGAGTCCAAGGAAAAAGTGTAGCAAACCCATGTACATCATAAAAAACATGTCATGTAGAATCCTCTTGACTGCAACAATCATTGAAGTCGAGAAACCAATGATCAACAAATAATCGACATACAGAACTAAAAGTAGAAGTGAATCAACCATAATGAGCATGTATACATTCAGGTCTGATTTACAATGTACAAAGTTCTATGACAGTAGGTAGCAGTCCATCTTGGCATACCATACCCTCAAAGCCTGCTTGAGGCCCTAAAGTGACTTCTTCAGTTGAAAAACCAAATATGAGTCCTGCATAAATCCATGGGGTTTCTCCATGTAGATCTCCTTAGAGAGATCACCATGAAGAAATGCATTCTTCACGTCCATATGATGGAATTCCCATCCCTTGGTCGCCACAATGGAAAGGGCCAATCAAATGGAATCGATATTCACTACTAAAGAGAAGGTCTCATCATAGTCAATACCATGAACCTGCTAAAAGCCTTTGGAAACAAGCCTGGATTTGTATCTCCTGATCTGTCCATCTTCTATGCTCTTGGTCTTATAGACCCATCTTCATCTGATAAGTTTCCTCCCAGAAGGAAGGGGAACTAGATCCCAAGTCTGGTTCTTGAGGAGGGAGTTGTACTCCTCATGCATGGAAGATTCCCAAAAGGGATTTCCAGTAGCCTCTCCATAAGACTGTGGATCTGAAGATTGAACCAAGAAAAGATGCCTGGAAGGAAATGGTTCAATGATAGTGAGTGCAACAGGAGGCTCCTCAAAATTAGATCGAGTCCTAGTATCGACTAGATCACCTATGAGATCCCCTGCATCCAAAAGAGTAGTTTGTGCCCACTTGGGCCTCTACTCTAGCTCTGCAACTGCATCTGGATGCTCTGACTCTGCATTTGAATGTACTGAATTTGACTCTGACTTTGAATCCTCTGAGTCTTCTAAATCAAAAATCTCATCTGAAGAAGAGTCGGCATGTGCATGCTCATCATCTCGGACAGGTGGAAGAGTGAAGGTGTCTGCATGTGGTTATTGAGGTACATGCGAGACACTTTCCTCAAATTGGACACTATGCTCAATGATGAGCTGGTCCAAGGAAAGATCAATAAGCCAATATCCCTTCACACCATTAGGGTATCCAACAAAAATGAACTCAGTGCTATGTGGATCAAGTTCCTTCCTCTTTTTAGAGTGAATCCCAGCCCATGCACGTGAACCAAAAATGTGAAAGTGGGCCACTTCTAGTTTGAGGCTCTCCAAGCCTCGTAGGGGGTCTTATCCTTGACAGATCTATGAGGAAATCTGTTTTGGATGTATGTTTCATAGTTAAGTGCTTCAGCCCATAGTATCTATGGTAGTTACTTTGCATGCGACATGCAAGATGCCATCTCCTTTAGAGATCATTTTTTTCCACTCAGCAACTCCACTTTTTTGTTGAGTATAGGGAACCAAATGTTACATTTGAATCCCTGCCTCATGGTAAAGATTATGGATCTCATGATTTACATACTCTCCCCCGTTACCATCTCGTAGGACTTTGATCTTCTTTCTAGACTGTGTCTCAAGCAAGGCTTTGAAATCTTTTAGGTGTTGAAAGACCTCAGATTTTTGCCTGAGAAAGTAGATCCAAGCAAAATGTGAGAAATCATAAAAAAAAATGAGAAAAAACCTCACTTTGTTGATGGATGGATGTGGAAAAGGACCCATAAGGTCACTATGGATCAGATCTAAAGGTGTGGAAGCTCGCTGAGACTTTCCTTTGTCGAATTTCTCTTGAGGGTGTTTACCGAGAACACATCCCTCACATACTCCCCTTGAGAAATGGATTTTTCGTAGACAATCAACTAATTTGTTCTTGCTAAGATGTTTCATGTATCTGAAATTCAAATGTCCAAACCTTTCGTGCCATATCCTACTACTTTCATCAACATGAGTACGCAGTAAAGTAGAATCAGGTTCAATGAATTTAGAAAATGTATACAATCTAGACTGATGATTTACCTCACTGGTAGCAACCCTAGAGTTGGTTTGCATGTCATAGATGTCCATGGAATTTGGTGTGAATATGACTTTATTTCTAGTGCCGAAATTCGTCATCTGATACATGGAGAGAAGGTTGACAGAAAGCTTGGGAACATGCAGCACATTCTCGAAACTTCTGTTGGTTAGTTCAATCCTTCCTTTGTCGATGACTTCGATAGAAGAGTTGTCCCCCATCAGAATGGGAGGATATTTCCATGCATCCAATGAAGAATATTCTTATTCTGAGGTAGCCATGTGATGTGATGCTCCTAAATATACGATCCAAGCATCGGGGGAGGAGTTGATGGCAATCAAGGCATGGCTAGAATTGCCTTTCTTGGAATTCAGATTTTCTAGCTTCTTCTTCTTTGCTCCCTCGAGGATGTGATATCCAAGGTTGTTTTTATAAAGTACCCGAGACATCTGATATATTTGTTTTTGCATGCATGTGGATTCCAAATGGAATCCTTTGTGACAATATGTGCATTTCTCTCATTTTCTTCCCTTTTCTCCTTTGGATCTGAAGGCATCGGTGAAGGGTTTTGTGTACCCTTCCTTCTTCGTATGTGCATGATATTTTTTATTATCTTTATCTTTAGATTTCTGATACTTGTGACTTCCATCATGCAGAGTGAGTGCATGCACCCTTGGGCCTTTGATTGTGCCCATGTTGATGAGCTTGGTTTGCTCTTGTGTCAAGGATTCGATAAAGTCCTCAATAGAAAGCATCTTCCAGGTGGCTCCAGAGGTGAATATGACAGTATGGAATGTAGATACAAATACAAATAATTCAGGACCAATCTTGGAGAGAATGGTGAGAACCATTTGTTTCTCCTTCATTGATTTATCAACCCCGCAATCTTTGAGTTGCAACAGTAAATCATTGAATTTTGTAAAGCAATCTTGGATATTTTTGAATCTTTTTGGATCCAATGTGAGTATATCCACCTATAGAATGTGTCCCCTCATCTCATCCTTTTTTCTAAATATCCCTTCCAAGATTTTCTAGGCTTCATTGGGAGTCTTACATGAAGATATGTGAAAAAGGAGATCAGGAGAAATAAGACTACAAATTGTTCCGAGTGCCTTATCCATGCGATTTAAGTACTTGTATTTTTCTATGGATGATGTCAGCTCTGTATATGTATTCATGGTTAACCTGTACAACCCTCTAGATCAGATATGTATGTTTATTTTCTCCTTCCATCCAAAATAGTTGTAAGGTGTAAGAATGAATTCTTTTTGGAATTCCATATTTCCGCTATCTTCAATCTTTTGTACCTGCAAACAATTTTGGTGTATCTTTTTCTTAGAAGTTCATCGGCTTTGATAATATGTAAATGTGTTGAACCTACACAAAATAGATCTATATAAACAATAATACACACATTTTCAGAAAGAATTGGAGAAACAATAAGAAGGAGAAAAAGAATGGAAGAATTCTCATTAATCGTTATGAATAATTAATACTTTACACACGATATACTCTGTATATCTCAATGAGTTCGAATTGAGGTGAACCAATGTGCCATAGTGGTGGTCTAGAGTGATATTTACACACACCAGCAATTACAGGAGTGAAGTGCCACCTATTCTAGTATCTCAGGCAATTATTGGAGTGATGGTAGCAACCGTTCCTCTCGACGACGCGGTCGCTCTCACCAGGACCTTCTCTTCTTCTCAGGCCCAAAGAGTTACAACGTACTCTTCCACTCCACTCAGGAGTCTCTTACCCACAGTATGCTTCTCGGCGATCCTCCCTTCGGACAACATAAGTTCGGGTTTCGTGGATTCGTGAACCTTACGGCCCTGCTCCCGTATAACTTGAACCGTCGAACCCCGAGTACCGATGGTCAACGGTCAACTTCGGGATATCGCCACTTGCAATGTCAATGCTTTGGATTACCAAAACCTCGAGTGTCGAGGTGTCGATTTACTGACACAAAGACACCTGGGCTCTACTCACTCCTGGGCCCCACGTTGCCACGTCAACTTCGGAATTTCGTGGATCGCGAATCCACAATATAAGTGTTCTTGCTGTTGGAAACCCCGAAGGCCGAAACTCCAATGCTCCAGATTCACGCCACCTGTCCCTCTGAAAATCGATGGCTCCAATCAAATTGGGGACTCACAACTCGCGATTTCGACGTGCTTGTGACTCTTGCACTTGCCAACTCTGATACGCCGATATGCGATGACCCTTGGCTTCACTTGCACTTGAAGGTTAAACCTCTCACTGTTTCTCCCAGATCCAACGGTCTGCGAAACTTCGTGACTCTCCACGGCAACTTCAAGTCATCGATTCTCTTCCTCTTGATGAGATCTTTGCTCTACCTCTTTCGTCCTGTGAGAACTTCACAGGAGTTTGTTCCCACAGCGAAACAAAAAAAAAAACTGTCCCTCCTGAGCTTTGTTTGGCTGATTCCTTTAGAGAACTTTCAAGTGGTCTGCTCACACTTTAACATTCAATCACTCTCCAAGTGTTGAAGTCATTCAAATCCCGCGCACTCGCCTGCAGCAGAGATTTATGGTTTCTTTCCTCAGACTAACTACTGAGACCCATGTCCAACCTGCACCCACCTGCATGGTTCGAATAACCTAATTCATTCTGGCAACCTGAGCACAAAATTTCAACTGTCTAGCCCCCTCTATGCACTCTATGCGGAGGAATTCGACTGCACTCTATGCAGGAATATCCTGGCTCAAACAGAGGAACAATATTAACTCATTCTCTCAGGTTTCTAACCTGATATGCAATCACATATGCAGCATATAAAAGATAGGCATAAAAGGAAGAAAGCAAGCAAAAGCATAACATCAATAACACAAAAGTATCAAACACATCCATGGAATTGAATAAAAGCTTTCCTATTAATTCAATGCCTGTACATGGAGTTTCTTCACCAGCTCTCTGCTTTGCTCTCCTCTTGCTCTCCAATGCTAATGTTGAATGAATAATTCAATTACACAAGGAGGGTGTCTATATTCGTTTTCCCTCCTGGAAGATGAAACTGTCTAATCTACAGCTAATTTTCTATCTACCAACATTAAAAATAGTTAATGCCTCCTTATCTACATTAGGTTACATCTGTGCTTGGCTTTGAATGCCTCCATCTAAATGGCGGTGCAACAATACCAAGGTAAAATTTAAAATCAAAAAGGTTTGCTGGCTTGTCCAGCTGTATGTTTTCTTTCTCCTCGCGCTGGTTCATATGATGTATTGCGGATGCTCCTGCATCAAGTGAACTGCCACCTAGTTGAGTTAACTAGTCAACTAGTCTTCAGTTAACTGACTGAACATAAAGTAGTGAGGATTTAACTCAGGCAATCAAGATAATGCACCACTATGGTGATGATACCAAGGCAAGGTCGAATTATCATGGTAATTATCCCAATGTTTCATGGTGATGATCCCAATGTTGCATGGTGATGATCCCAATGCAACATCTAAACTCAACTCAACTAGTCATACTGAAGTGCCAACTGAAAGAGAATATTCTCCAGGTGGAATATTCTCCACTAAAATATAGGAGACCAGATAATGACTAATTATGAATAATAAAAAACTAATAAACTTAGGAAAAATAAATCCTAGGTGTGTGTGAAGTAACTCCAACAACACAAACTAAGAAAACAGATAATAATGAAGCACAAGCTACAACCAGAGAAAGAAAAAAAGAAACTAAAGGTTTTATTTTAGAAAATGAAATAAATAAAATTAAAATCCCCATGCCTCTAGTTGAGCTCGCTAAGAATCCAATTTATAAAAAACAAATTGCTAAAATGATTAATTTTTCTGATGCATAATGTTATACAGATGTAATAAATTTACAAGATGAAAAGCCTACGATTATGTTTGGTCTACACATTGAAAATACTAAGGATTATGTAGCTCCTTTTTATATTACCTTAACTGTGCATGATCATTTACTTCATAATTGTATGTTATATTTTGGGGCCTCTCACAACTTAATGCCTAAAGTTATCATGGAAAATTTGGGCCTTGAAATCATTAGACCTTATCAGGACTTATATTCTTTTGATTCCAGAAAGGTTAGGTGTCTGGGAATGATCAAAGATCTGGTAGTGAATATTGCACAGATTCCTGTAAAGAGTATTCTTATGGATGTAGTCGTTGTTGATGTCCCTGTCAAGTCTGGCATTCTTTTATCCAGGTCTTGGGGAAAAAAACTTGGTGGATCACTTCAACTGGACATGACATATGCTACGATCCTGATTTTTGGTGGACAATTTACTCGACTATACAAAGAGACTAGATTGGAATATTGATGCAAGAGCATCGCCAACACATCAAGTGAGCCAACACGAAAGCGTAAGACAGATGGATAAGCCAACACAAATTTTGAAATTACCTTGGAAGTTGTTGCGCAAATCTTAAATGACCCATTAAGATGAGGAGTAATTGTATATTGTAAATGGACCTTGAGCGGATAGCTCTCGTCCTTTAGTAGATAGACGACATTTAATATAGTTAATGCAGGTAGATAGGATTTTAATTCATAGATTAGACTGTTTTAGGAAGCAGGAGGGAAAATGGATATAGACACCCTCATTGTATTATTGTAACATTAGCCTAAGCATAGAATAGAAGAAGAAGAGCAAGAGCAAGCAGAGAGCTGTGTAGAGAACACCCATGTACTGATATTTGAATTAATAGAATAAGATTGATTCAAATTCATGGTTTTGTGTCTGTTCTTTGTGTATTTGATGTTGATATGCTCATGAATTCTTTCTTCCTATCATACATTTGCTTTTATATGCTGTGTATGTGATTTCATGTATGAATTGAAGTCTGAGAGGGAGATGGAATGAGTTTCAATTGTTTCTCTATTTGAGCCAGAGATTCCTACAAGGAGTGTAGTCGAATTGTCCGCAAGGAGTGCATTGACAGAGGGTTCAGATAGAGGTAACTTTTGTCTCATTCGTCCCAAGGTGTAGTTGGGTACAGGAGCTGTGCAAGGAGTGCACAGGCCAGGTGAAAGTCTCAGGGTTGCAAACCTGAGTGAGTCTTTGAAGGATTGTTGTTGCAAGTGTGCGCAGAGTCAAAGAGTTTCAACACTTAGACGAAGTTGAAGGGTTTCCGCAAGGAGTGCGTGCAAGGGAGTTTCCTAAAGGAATTGAAAGTCGTGGGAAAGCTCAGGAAGGATAGGTCCTTGAATTCATTGAAGGACTGCACAGATAAGTTGGGGTTGAAGTATCCAAGCAGGCACTGAAATTTTGCATGCAAGGGAGCAAGTCTTCGTGGAGGAAGGAACGGACGGTTGGAATTCCCCGAGGAGAATTCACGAACCATCGTAAGTCGTTAGATATTGAAAAGGTGCAGGGAAGATATGGCGACGTATTACCAAAAGGTTCCAAGCTCAGGAGAGGCAGAGCCATTGATCAAGACCACGAGGGTCGTTGGATCCACATGCATATCGTGGATCGGGGTTTTGTAAGTCGAAGCTCCAAATTATTGCAACGGGAATTGCGATATCGCGATCTGCGATATTCCTACGAGCCCAGAACCGTCCATCATCTGGGACGCATGTCAAAAGACTCAAGGAAGTCGGGGTTTGGAGCATCAGAGGTTTCGGAGACAGAACAATTTTGCAGGTTGGAGTCGCGAAACGTGATATCCCGATAGTCTAAGGACAGTGTGTGGGGCCACAGGGAGTTGGTGGAAGATAGGTGGCACACCTTATCATAGTTCGGGAAAATTCAAGTCTCGAACCCATTGACATCAGGATTCATGATACCATGAACCCCAAAATCTCGATAGAAGTGACGGGAGTGGAAAAGTCAACTCGCGCGTGTACATCAGAGTTTCAGCGTATCAGGTATCGCGAGTCGGTAAGATGATTTGCTTGGTATCGTAAGGAAACCTAAGGGTGGTGAAGGGGATGTGTTTCCATCAAGTGGTATCAGAGCCCAAATCTTGCTTGTATATTTCAGGCAGGAAGAGGCAGGGGACAAAAAGCACTCTGATACACACGTCAGAGTGGTATCAGAGCCCAGAAAGACTCTTTTCTTTCTGTAGCAGAGAAGAAGAAAATTCACCATGTCTCCAAGGAGAGAAAGACAGTCACTCGATCCAGAGGATAGAGAGGTGCAGATAAGATGAGGCAGGCAGATGGCAGATCCAGCCATTGAGAGACAGATGCATGATCTCCGAGCAAGACTCGAATATATGGAGACAGCGCAAAGACGCACAGCTAGTGCAAGGGATCTCAGTGATTTCAAGAGTGAGATCGAGGCTGAACGTGAAGAGGAAGTTGCAACTGAAGATGCATCAAATGAACGTTTGATCAAATCTATTGCCAGGATGGGTGCAAAGGCAAAAATGGAAATTCCAGTTTACGAGGGAAACTTGGATGCAGAGGAGCTTCTAGATGGGATTAGAGCTCTGGATACATATTTCGACTACGAAGATGTCAAAGAGGAAAAGAAATTCAAGCATGTTGTCACACGCTTGAAGGGACATGCAACATTGTGGTGCGATGAGCTACAAGCTGATAGACGCTGCAAGGGAAAGCAGAAGATCAAGAGTTGGGATCAAATGATTGCAAAGATGAAGGAAAAGTTCATCGCGAGAGACTATCAAATTACTCTGTTCAGGAGGATGCAGAACCTGAGACAAAAGTTGATGATAGTGAAAGAATACACTGAGGAATTATACAGACTAAACATTAGGGCAGGTCATAAGGAGAGCGATGATGAGAAGGTTGCTAGGTATATGAATGGCCTAAGATATGATATCCAGGATGAGATGAGTATGGTAACCATCTGAATGGTGGAGGATACCTATCAAATGTCTCTAAAATATGAAGAGAAGCTGAGCCGTAAGCATAATCAGAGAGGCCGAGGCAGGAGCCAGCCCAGAGGCAAGTCAGTTGCCCAAGATAAATACCAGAAGCCCAAGGAGGAATGGGAGAAACCTCAAGCTTGAGAAGAAAGAGGTGGAACCTCACAGAGAGGGCCATATGTTGAGCAAAGAGGACAACATAATGAGTAGAGGGGAGGATATGCTGACAACAACACTTTTCCTCATACCAGAGGCAGAGGAAGAGGAAGAGGTGGAGTAATCACATGCTTCACATGCGGGAAGAATGGGCACAAGTCTTACGAGTGTCCAGAGAAAAATAAGCACATTGGAGAAGCTCACATCACCGAGGCACAAAGCCGAGATGTTGAGGCAGAAGATGCAGAAGGCGGAAGGTCATTGATGATGTGTAAAGTTCTCTTAACACCTGAGAAAGAGGTGGAAAGTTCAGTCCAAAGGACCAGACTTTTTAGAACATCTTGCAAGACCAAGGACAGGGTGTGCAAGCTCATCGTAGACAGTGGTAGCATGGATAATATCATATCCACATAGATGGTAGAGAAGATGGAGCTGGAGATGACTGATCATCCAAGCCCATATAGAGTTTCGTGGCTACAGAAAGGACACCAGGTAACTGTTACTAAACAATGCTTGGTTGAATTCAATATAGGAGGATATAATGATAAGATCTTATGTGATGTCATTCCCATGGATGTATGTCATCTATTGATGGGTAGACCATGGAAATATGATAGAAATGTGATTCATGATGGGAGAATGAACACATATACCCTGGAGAAGAATGGGAGAACCCATATGTTGCTTCTGATAAAGGATAAGGAGGTGAAGCTGGAAGTAACCAACACATTACTTCTCATGAGTGGGAAGGAACTTATTATAGAGGTTAATAAGAAAGAAGATCCACAATTCTTTATGGTCAGGAAACCGAGGATTGTTCTGACTAGCACAAGAGTGGATGATCTACCAGAAGAGATTCAGGAACTGCTGGAAGAGTTTGCTCACATCATGGTGGATGAATCGCCTCATTCGTTTCCACTGATGAGGAGTGTGAGTCATCACATTGACCTCATACCAGGAGCTAGTTTGCCGAATAAATCCATGTACAGGTTGACTCTGCAAGAAAATGAAGAGGTCAAGAAGTAGGTTCAGGAGCTGCTAGACAAAGGATTAGTCAGAGAAAGCTTGAGTCCATGTGTTGTTCCAACAGTACTCAGTCCAAAGAAAGATGGAGGTTGGAGAATGTGTATCGACTCGAGGGTGATCAACAAGATAACTATCAGGTACAGGTTTCCATTTACATGGATGGATGATTTAATGGATTTCTTGAGTGGGGAAAAATACTTTTCAAAGATTGATTTGAAAAGCGGATATCACCAGATTCGCATGAGAGAAGGCGATGAATGGAAGACAACATTCAAGAAAAACGAAGGTTTGTATGAATGGCTTGTTATGTCGTTTGGCTTAAAAAATGCACCAAGTACCTTCATGAGGTTGATGAACGAAGTCCTGAGGGAGTTCATCGGGAAGTTCATCATTGTGTATTTGGATGACATACTGATTTACAGTAAATCAAAGGCTGAACATCTGAAGCATTTGGCCATTGTGATGAAGAAGATACAGCAGGAGAAGCTGTTGATAAACATGAAGAAATCCTCATTCATGAAGACAGATATCATTTACTTAGGATTTGTTATTTCAGAAAATGAGTTGAGGATGGATCCAGATAAGGTGGAGGTAATTAAAAATTGGCCATCACCGAGAAATATTTTTGAGGTGAGGAGTTTTCATGGATTGGATAGTTTCTACTGGAAGTTCATCAGAAATTTTAGTGAGATTAGCGCAGTGATGATGGAAACAGTGAAGAAAAGACATAAATATTTTCACTGGACTAATGAGGCTGAGAAGAGATTCAATCTGTTGAAGCGGAATATCACAGAACAACCATTTTTGGTGTTGCCAGATTTCCAAAAAACATTTCAGGTGAAATGCGACGCAAGCGGTTTTGCCATAGGAGCGGTCTTGAGTCAGGAAGACAGACCGATTGCATATTTCAGTGAGAAGCTGAATGAGGCAAAGGTGAAATACTCCACGTATGATAAAGAATTCTATGCTATCATCCAGGCATTGAAGAAGTGGAGGCATTACTTGATCCCAAAAGAATTTGTTTTATATAGTGATAACCACGCATTATAGTTTGTGACTCAACAGGAGAAGTTGAATCAGAGACATGTAAAATGGGTAGAGTATATGCAGAATTCCACGTTTGTGATTAAGCACATTTCAGGTATTGCTAACAAAGTGGATGATGCTTTGAGCAGGAAGTGTTTGCTAATGCAGTAGTTCAAAGTCAAGACGTTAGGCTTTGATGATCTCAGGGACATGTATGTAGATGATCCAGACTTTAGGGAAGCGTATGAAGCCGTTGAGAACCCAGTTCTTAGGGACAGAAGCCCTTGGACAGACTATATGATTGTTGCACCTTTTTTGTCACCTTAGTGAGAAAATAAGAGGTGCTTGCATTCCCAGTTGGGTCTTGCTGAGCAAGACAGCTGTAGAGGAAAGAGTTAGAGAAAGAAAAAAAAACTATAAGCAAGAATTAAACTAATACAAACTAAAATCATAAGTATAGGGACATAGAGATAACAAAAACAAAAAGACCCATGTCACCAATGTTTTTAGGCTGATCTATTGATGAAATCAAAGCACCAA
>ML784066.1:820857-837441 GCA_009831015.1 Picea engelmannii | reverse complement strand
CGATGTTCCGAGAATCAAGTTTAACTGTGGTTAGTTGTTTTACTCTTCGTCTTAGACTGTGGTTACTTAACAATTATCGCGTTCTCGGACCTCGGGATTGAGCAAACAAAAACCTAGGGTCGAAAAAACGCCGAGATGCGAAACACCGAGGATGTCATAGTCGCGGGTTAAAGGTCTTTAACCGTTTTTGCTTTGGACGAAGATTAAAACTGAGTTCGCATTCTCGAGACTCGGGACTTGTGAATTTGAGATATAAAGTGTCCAACTTGTGAGATTATGAAATCTCAAAAAACCTTAAGGAAAGACATGCTCGCGAAAAAATGGGTCCTTCGTAAGTAATAAAGAATTACTATTCTGGCCACGAAAGTTCTCTCAGAGTCTTATGATTTTTGGAAGGACAGGAAAAGAAAAAACAACTCTAGATCACAAGTATCAGATTTTTCCAAATTTGCGTAAGGTGAAAAAACAGGGGCGGCTCCAACACTTACTACGTTGTCTAACAGAATCTGATATAGAGGATGTCATAAATGAATTTCCCAAATGAGTGTGTGGAGGAGATCATGCCTGGAGGGCCACGACCTACAATATTCTAAGAGCTGGATATTATTGGCCAAAGATATTTACTGATGTCAATGTTAAAGTCAGAGCCTGCAACCCTTTCCAACTGTTCTCTGGCAAGCAAAATATCCCTGCATTACCTTTGGTCCCAGTCAAGACAGAGACTCCTTTTCAACAATGGGGCCTAGACTTCATAGGATAAATCCACCCATAGTCAAGTGCCCAATATAAGTGGATTTTAACTTCTATTGATTATTTCACAAAATGGGTGGAGGCCATTCCAACTCGGAATGCCACAGATTCGGTAGTTATAAACTTTTTGGATGAGAACATCTTATCCATATTTGGGTTCCCCTGAAAAATAGTTACGGACAACACCCAAGCATTCAAATTTATGGAAATGATAATTTTTTGTCAAAAATACAACATTGTGCTGGGACATTCTACAACCTATTATCCTTAGGGAAATGTGTTGGTCGAATCATCCAAAAAAATCTTGATGAATATAATAAAGAAAGTATTAAGGGATAATAGAAAGGGTTAGTAGGTTCACCTAAAGTACGCCTTATGGGAAAATCGGATCGGCACTAAGAAATCGATAGGCATGTCTCCTTTCCAAATGGTTTATGGCACCAACATTGTCCTCCCTATTTATCTATCTCTTCCAGTAATAAAGTTGTGGAAAGATGCAAATGAAGATCCAAATGACGTAATGAGGAGGATAAACAAAATAATCGAAGTATAACAAAACAGGGCCGAAGTCGATGTCAGACTTCAAAAATACCAAGATAATATGAAATCCCTTTTCAAAAAAAAAGAGAAAGACAGGGAATTTCTTCCTGGTGATTTAGTTTTGAAATGGGATGTCAGGAAAGAAGATCCAGGTAAACACGATAAGTTTGATCACCTCTGGTTCGGACCATTGAGGATTGCATCTATAGAGGGTAAGAATTCGTTCCTACCAGAGAATCTTGACAAGAATTGTTTTGACACCCCTATAAACGGGTGCTATCTAAAACATTTCATGCAATGAAGATATTTCACAGTACCATTGTATATAGCAGTTTGGTTTCTGTTTACTTTCACAACTTTATTTTCCTTCATAGGATACCTGAATTTTACTTTTTATAAACCTAGTTTTATTTAATACTCCGAAAAGAAAAAAAAATGTTTGTAATGTATATCATTTCTATTATGTGGAACTCTCTGATTGTTTCTTTTTGCAGGATATTTATCATCAGATGAGGAATAAGGAGATATCAGAATTCAATGCATAGTTTTCAGAATAAGTTTTTTTCTCTCAAACAGGTGATGAATTAATAATTGTTTAGGTTGAAAATATAAATGAATTCCAAGGTATGAACTTCTATGCTTATTTTTCAGTCTAAAATGCTAAAATAAATCTCATCGAATCTTAGCATAATTCTACTCATGTAAAAATGATCACCTGATCAAAGATCGAAAAATTATAGATCTGAAAACCTCCAAATAAAAATAAAATGAGATAAAAATAGAAAGAAGAGAAGTTGGTAATCGAAAAGCAGATTGTGTGGAAGTGAGATTCTTTTATGCCAAACCCTCTCATCCCTCGTTCTATTTCACTTTTCCTGTCTCTGGGATTTTACTCTATTTTGATTTTCACGACCTGTCCTTAAATCTTCATAACCTGTCCTTAAATATTCATAGAAAGAAAACATTTCTCCCTAACTTTGAAAACTTAAAAACATATCTTTAAAACAAGACTAGGCAAAAATATTTATGTTCTTTTGATTCCAACTTAAAGAAAGTATGTCTAGGCTAATCCTGATAACTTTATCTCTTCTATCATATTTTTACTGATAAACCTGCTCAAGGAAAATCCATGGAAAATAAAAGTTCCCAATAAAATATTCCCTATAGGAAAATATGTATTGAAGATCGAGAGAGATATAGCTCAGAGTACAATAAAAAATTGTTGATAGGCCTTCATTGTCAAATCTTAAGCAGATATCATCCCTGTATGACACATACAAGTTGATTTCCCCCACTTCAAAAATATATAAAACATATAAGATAGATGGTGAAAGGAAATTCATAAATTGATTGCCCCCATCTAGTCCAATACAAATGGTGAAAGGAAATTTGTGAAATCGATTGCCCCAATTTTGTCCAAAAGAGATGATGAAAGGAACTTCATAAAATGATTGCCCTCATCTCAAATAAAATGAAAAAATGCTATTTGAAGTGGTGAAAGGAAATTCAATGGGAGATGTAGATAAATTCACTGGGGTACTGAACAGGCTCGTTGGCAATGAAGAAATATCTATGATATCTGTAAGGTTTTCGTACATGTATAAACATACTCTGGTAGCTAGTTCTCTTTCCAATAATATTTGCATCCTATATCGACTAGGGATTCCCTGAATAAATCATTAAACTTACTTTTCCTTGAAGTGAACAAAATCGACCAAAGTATGATAGTTCAGTTAAAGTTTTTTTTATTATCTTAAGAAAATATAGAATCAGTTTCAGAAAAAGGAAACTTATTAATAGCCTAACTTGAGATCAGTAATTGATTGTGTTTTGAAAGTTTTTTGAGACACGGCTGAAGTCTAATTTTTCTCTATATAATTTTCCCAAATTTGATCCCCAGGAACACAACAATGACTCCATTTACCTAATGAAGGAACTTAGTCTATTATTCTTCCACGCCTTGTAGGGAGACGCGATCCTCAGATGAAGCCCATGTTGAAACATATATATTTCTAAACTTTTGGACTTTAAATAAATTTCATTCCTGGTTAAATAAGAATAAGACTTGCATGATATACGTCGTTGATGAAGTCTTCCATCTAAACGAATGATCCTAAATATCTTTGGATTTGTGGAGCTGCCAAATGGTTAATAAGATAAGTCGCTAGAGGCCACTTCGGAGCTATACGCATGGTATGCATGGTACAAACTTTTGAAAGACGTGAGTCATGGTACACATGTACATTTTAAATCTTCCCTGAGTCAACACATGGCACCTTTATCCGAGATTTTCATCTAAAGATTCACAAGATTCTAATTAACACTTGGCACCCCCTAGCCTCGACACGTCATCTAAAATGACATCATCTTTGACACATCACTACGGGTAATAGCCTTTCGGGAATATAACAAGGAACTAACTTTCAATTCCACGAAGCAGTAAAATCCTAAAATATCAAATATTAATTAATTAAGTTAATCTCGGTTAAAGATGGTTAATAAGTTCATACTTTGTAAGTTAGGACGTTTATCATCCCTCACATCTTGAAATATCTGAATTTGAACTTCTGAAACATTTCAAACTTAAAAGGGGTTAATTAAAACTAAAAATGATTATCCGATAATTAATCATTTCACAGTTTCAGGTTTTGAGGATTCTATCTCGAGCTACTCATTAAAATCCCGAAGCCCGAATACCTAAAAATGTTTAATGTTAAACACGATTAATTAATAACTTAAACAAGATTATCTCATAATTAATTTCTCAGGAGTTCGTGATTCGAGAATTTTCAAACCTGTTTCATCCAAGCACGAACCACCAATATTTATGGCATTAATCACGAATAAATGGCAATGATTTCAATATAGATTTCAGATCATTACCAAGATTTCTTCATTAAGGTAGATGATTTTTTCTTTAGTAAAAGTATTCATAAATCAATACACTTAAGGTGAATAAGAATATTGGATTTTGAACTATATTTTCATTCTCGTAGAATAACAAGTTTTAAGCCAGTTGAATAAGCTCACACATTCTCTTGTAATAGGTAACACAGTTCTGATTTCATTAATATCATGGCACCACGAAAAATGGCTAAATAATATGGTGAGAGTGTATATCCGAACACGGATGTTCTCTTAGACACCTCACTAAGAGCCATAGATACCGTGAAATCCTGGACACAGGTGTTCGATATTCTACAACACGAGCTGATAAATTTCCCAGAGGATTCAGGTGACGAAGTAACCAAAACCCATGTGAATAAACTCAGGGATATAGCCGAGTTAGATATACAAAATATAGTTGCATGGACAAGGATCATGCCGTATAACAACATGATAGGCTGGGCCTTGGAGAACATTGACATTTCAACTAGGAGCATTTGCAATTCACAGAAGGTTGTTGTTGGGTCTTTTCGACCGAAGCATATTAAAGTAATGTATAAATTATCCCTCATTTTTAAATATAGTTACAATGTTGAATTCATAATGGAGTTTGACCAACAGGAGTGCACACAATATGGAAAAAACTACACTGATTTAATCAAGAAATGGTGTGGGCATCCTGAGAAATTCAGAGTCGACACTCACGGGATATATGCCACAACATCGTTAGATGCCCATATGATTTATGTGGCTATGATGCTATGTAGGATATTCAGGAAAAAGGACTCCTCTCATTTCCTACCGGCATGGGTACCAATTATGAATGAAGTGGCCAAGGGCTATTCTTTCAACTGGGCAAAGATGTTATTAGACAACCTGGCCAAAGAAATCATAGGGTACCAATTGGAAAAGTCCAAAGGGAAACCTTCTCCTTTATAGATGTTGGTATAAATCATGGATTCCATTTTTTTTATCACTCCTTTCCCTCTGATGAGCTAGAGTTGGAACCCGACCAATTTCGAGCCTATCCATTTCTATCACTCCAAATTGTGGGAGGACAAAGCCAGACATTTCTTCTATGAAATATGCCATTATGTAGTGGTTCCAATTCATATCTCCCTGTATGGTTTCCCACCTCCCAGAGTTTCAAACAAAATCATGGATAACTTGGGAAAAGTATCAGACTGGTATATTGAGGAAAAATTTTCCTATATCAGGGTTTTTGGGTGCTTGGTTCCCCCCCATGCTCTCCCAAAAATTTTACCAGAACGACTGGTATGCCGAGAGGTGGCTTATTAGGCCATGACATGGGGCATTAGTAAAGAATTGAAATCGGCCCATAAAAAGGTATGGCCAAACTTCCCTCTTCAGGTTGGTATGTTTTTGTTGCAAGATTTCAACCATTCGAAAGAATAGGCTATGGCTCTAGAAGACTTCAAGCTAGTTGATATTGAGTTTAAATGCCACGATTCCCGTAAGATCGTGGAACATCATAAGACTCAATATAATTTAAGGAAGTATGTGCACGATATTTCCCCTCAGGATGAAGTATTCATGGGAGTCAGGTCATATGAGGAAGTATGGAGCATAGTTTGAACTCAATCTCCCGATCAATTATCTAGTTTCTATAATTTTTATAAGCATAGAAATAATATTTTTCCAAATGTATTATAGGGGGATCCAATAGCACACTCATATACATAGGAAGCTACGCCTCAGGGCTTAGAGGTAGGAAGTTCTAACCAACATAATATTGAGGAAAATCTTAAGAATACCAAAGTCTCAATGCAGGGAGTGGAGACTTCATTACCAAACCCACCAGGCACTCAAACAAAATCTCAACTTGAAGATTTTCAAAAAAATGGACAAGATACATCATTGTCTACACCAAATAAACCGGATACCAACACAACAAAAAAACATCCATCCACAGAGATAGGTAGCCCCATTATGTCATTAACACCTTTACAATTGATTCAAGGAAATCCCAATGCCAAAGTCATATTTATAGAGGACCTTACTCCGATTTCAGAGGAAGAAATGCCTCCTTCAGACTTATTTTTCAGTAAGAAAAGAACGACCTTAGTTACAAGAGAAACACATCAAAAATATGGAACAAAATTAAAAAGGAAAGGAATGTTGTATGATGGGCATGGTCTAGATTATACATAATTCGCTAGGGAAATGGAAGGCTCATTAGGTTCCTTTGCCACGTCCAATCAGTGTTCAGTAGAAAATCTAGCGGATCAGCTAAAACAAAAAAATATGTTGGTAAGGCAGTTGCAATACCAGATGACGAAAATGGAAAGGGATGTACGAAATAAGATGAACAAAGAGTTTGAACAAGTCATAGCCGATGTCAGACATCAGATCCAACAATGGAAAGCTAACCTCGATGAGCTCCATCAAAACTCATAGGCCAACAGAGGGTTGGTCACTCAACATGAAGAATTAGTCACGAAACTACAAGCCAATATAGAATTGGTTGAAGGTACAATAGTAGATATGGCATTTTTCTAAGATCAAGCGCTGGAAGTACATCAGAAGTTGGAATCATCCCAACAAGATATTTTCACAAAAGTGGAAGCCATTCAAAATTGTTATCGAGTGGTATACCTTTCCCATAATAAAATTTACATTAAAGAAAGGGAATCCCATGCATCTTGGGCTAAGTTTCAGGAGGCTATCTTTATAGTACCAAAATATGATGTATCGACATCTCCTCGACTGTCTCTATCTAAGAAAACCAAAGGTGACATAATTTTGAAGCCATGGGAATCAAATATTTCCAAAAGAAAAAGATTGTCTAGAGAGGTACATGAAGCTTTTCTAGAACCAATATCTTCACTAGAAAAAGGGCTACTTGATGTTGAAGGAAATAATATCTCCAAATCCCTAGGGAATATTGGCTTAGCAAGGAACCAATGTAACTCTAGGACAAGAAAAGAAGAGGCCATGATGATCATCCAACAAATGAACCAACTTGATCTTATCCAAATAAAAAAATGGATAGTAAGTACAAGCATGCAATTATAGGCCACATATTTGGGATACAAGAAGATATAGGAAAGGTTGCCCCGAATAGAAAATAAGTTATACATTTTTGAATCATATGAGGCAACTTCACCTTCTGGGTTGGTGGTACATTTAGTGAGTAGATGCATCTAATGTGTCGAATATGGGAAATCCAACACATCTGGAAACAAGTGAGAAACATGTGCATACGACTCATACAGGTCAGGATCAGATGACAGTTTTTTCCAAGCTAAAGGATGAGGATAAGAAATGCCTCTGCCAGCAGACAAAGAGACAGAGGAGAAGGCCAACAAAACTTTTAAGTTTTACATATTGTAAAATTTACTATTAGTGGAACTATGAGAAGTCCAATTGTTTTGAGTTGAGATGATTTTTTATAAATACATATATTAAAGACTTATTTCAGGCTACTTCTTATCGATTGTAATAGAGAAAAGTATCCTTATAGAGTATTAATACAACTGAAGACATATATTCCAGGTTTTGTTAAATCTGGGTTATGTGTTTCTTTTGTTTTCCATTTCTCAGCATTCCTTGATAAATGTTTGGTTACAATTTAGTACAACAACTACTGTAATCACAAGGTCTCAATATTTTATTAAGTAAGAAGTTTTTCCTCTTCATTTACTGTGAGTAAATCAAGACATGCTTACTATGTAGATTACTGCATTTTGGGCATTATTCAAGGTTACACTATCTCTTTTCCTCTACTGCAAACAAGGTAGGAATCTTCCGTAATTGATGCCCTGCTTTGTTTTAGAGTTTTTTATTTTCATCTCATACTATTTGATATTGCAATTTCGGCTCAAATACGAAATACGGCCTATGTGTTGTCAAACTATTAATTTCATTTAAGGATTTTTTCTCATAGAACTAAGGTATAAAAAACACTTTAAAACAAACTTTATTAAACAATTTCCTGATGCCTGACATTATTCTTTGAGCCTTAAGTTTAATCTTAGGAACAACAAGGAGTTTGCAAATCCAAACTCTCACCTCTTCTGCTTAAATTTCTGCTCAATCTTGACAGTGTATTGATAAGTTGTACCTAATGAGGTGATGTCGAGAAACTCCATTTCTGTTTGAATGTATCTATGAAAAAAACTGTGGTATTTGAGCACCAGATGTCACTCAGAGTCTTTGATACCCAATTTGGTGTGCGGGGTATGGAAAATATTGGTGAAATATGGTAATGTCTCATCCCTTTCTTGATGTAGGGTGTCCATCTGGTGTACTGGTACTTGTAGCTTCCTACATGGTATTATTGTTCTTTAATGGCATCCCGAAAGGAATACCATGTAGGGGAAACCACAAATATTGTAGATTCTTCTATGGCGCTTTGTTCATAGTAAGTGTCCCACTAGTCCTTAACATGGGGGACGACCTTGAGGAGTGCAAAAGTAATCTTTTCCCTATCGAAAAAGTTATGGTCCAAAAAATACCATTCAAGCAGATTCAACCATTTATCTACAATACTCACATATATGAGTCCTTCAAATAATGGAATATAAAAATTTACTTGTACATTGAAGGGGGTTGCATGGTTGCTTGATGAAGATGCTTCTCCTGTGGGAAACTACCGAAGGATATGCACAAATTTGTCCATCATTTTGTTCCTTTGTCATGCAAGGGTTTCCTTGAGCAACATTTTAAAAGGATCTCATGCTCCATCATCTTTATTTTCATCTCCCATGGGTTGTTTTCTGGCTCTGTGCGACTGATCTTGCAACGAATCAATTGGTTAGAGTCCCAACTTCTTGTACCCAGATATTGTCGGGGACATGCACGAAGAAAAACAAATGAAGAGTAGACCGCTCTGATACCACTGATCCAGATTTAGGAGTGGACCGAACTAATTAATAGACTGAATACAATAAACACAAAGATATGAATAACAACAAAGATATCCAGTGAACAATATCTTCTATTGAATAAATAAAATAGGATGAAACTGTAAAACTGCATAACTGAAACACTTGCTCGAATGGTGGTAGTTATCTTTGAGAAGAGATGTGGCTACTACGTGCATTCGTCTAAGAAGAATGAATTACAATGAGGCTCCAAAGGCATTTTTGATATTACTCATGAATTCCAAAACCCTAGACATCTAAAAACCTAACCCTTGGCGGTGAAACACCAAAATTCATGTGGGACCCTATGGGTAAGTTGGTACCTCAACTTCCCAGGGTCGTAAATTTTTCATACGACCTCTTTTTTAGGCACGTGATCGCCCGTTGGAATGGTATTTTAGAGAGCTACACATTACACCACCAAACTCTTACTCTATCTACAGTTTGACTGTGGCAAGCCAAAATGACAATGTTAAGGGCTCGAAAATGGCCCTGGGTATATCAAGATGTGTTGACATGAAAACATACAAATTAATCCAGTTGGATTAAGTTAGAAGCCACCAATATCCACCTAGAATATGTGTAGGGCTTTAGACATCCAAAAAAGTGTAGAATCGATAATTACAAAGAAGTACATAAGAACATGTTGAACTAAAAAAGGACAAGAGGAGCCAGTTAGAATAGGTTGGTGGCCACCAATATCCACCTGGATCAATGTTATAGTGTAATACCTAATGAATATATTTGATAATAATAATGATTATGTTACACTCTCCATAGTTTACTTAAGAATGCCCAAGGATAAAAAAATGTTTACGCAAGAATTATTTCTACAATTGATACATCTCATAGATCTTGGGTGTGGGGCATGAGGAAATAGAGCTATGGGGTGTTCTCAAAATATTTGACATGTGAAGTGTCATTTCTAGAAATAACAAGAAGAAATTGAAAGACTGTGATAGATAATGATGTTTGGAATCGATAAAAAGGGAATAATCAACTTAAAGAACAAAGAAGTGATGATTTGATGATGTAGAAAATTGAATGAATAGAATCACAATTCTCACTATTGTAATCACAATTTTAGGTTTTTTTGATGTTGAGAAGGTTCATTTTGTGTAGACTCACATCCAAAATTAATCAATGACATACAAGTTAGAAAATTTCACCAAGTTTCTTTATCCCAAACAAAATCTAAAACATTATTTTGTGTGAAACAAATAAAAACTATGCATTATCTTTACATTGAGCTTGACCAAACCTACAAAATGGATTGTTGAGATATTTACTTTAAGTATTAAATATAATTTTTGTTATCATTAAGTATCTATTGCAATAACAGGGATGGCATGAATTACATACTAAGTTGTCAAGAGGCCAATGCCAAATGTTCTCAAATAATAATCAAATATAATATACCAATGTTGTAACCAATGGCGGATAACATATACACAAAACATTACCAATGCAACAAAATAACTCTGAATCAACATTGTGAGAGACCTTTATAGAGATAAAATATGTGAACATAGAGAAAGAGAGATGTTCTCGTTTCCTTGGGTTCAATCGATGTTTATTTGTTTCTCTTCATAGTTTTCATTAAACCACATGTCTGTAGTTAATATTACTAACAAGTAGAATGGTGGTAGCTTATCCTTGAATAGTGAGACGTGTCCTACAAAGAGGCTGAAAAGTCCTTTTAACATAAAGAATCAATGAAAAAACCTAAACATCCAAAACCCTAACCCCAAAATATGAAACACCAAATGGTTTGTGGGCCCCAATGTGGTTAGTTGATATGTCAACTTCTTAGGGGTGTAAATTTTGCATATGATCTCCATTTTAGGTTCTTGGTAGGCCTCCAAAAAGTTATAGCTAAGAAGAAAACATTTTGATTAGCCTAGCATCGTAACTTTTGCATATGATATCCATTTGAGGTGATCAGTAGCTCGCCAAAAATTTCTAGCTGAGAAGAAAACATTATGAATATCCTAGCATCTACCTTTGGCTACATGCTAAGCACTGTCGCACCAAAAAATGGTCGTTTAGAGCCTCAAAACAACGCCAAAAGTTTGGGACCTGAAAAAATATAGAAAAACTACCAAGATGTGGAACAATTCATAATTAGTGGAACATGTAGTTGACCACCAATATCTACCTGGATCAATTCCCTAATGCATATGGGATAAATGGGGGGAATTAGCAAATCAAGAGTTGAGAATTCATGTGAGGAATAAATCAATGGTTATTGATTGTCTATCTTCTAGAGGCCATAATGATATTGATGTACAAATAGAGTAAACGAGAGCTCGTAGGAAATATAGATACATGAAGAAAACTTTGGAATTGGTTTCCATGGATAGAATCATAACTATAATTCCCTAAAAATTAAATTATAGTAGAGACTATTTTCTATCTTGGCAGCTAATTAGTTTTGGAAAATCATTTATTCAAACAAGTTTTTAAGCTTCTAAAGTGGGTCCCATTTAATGGCACAAATATATGAGTTCACATTTACAAAGGGGAAAATAAAACCCTAACCCTAACCCTAAATAATCTTCAAGAAGATGAAGAGAATATTATAAAAGAGAAAAAGAATCATATTTAAAGGGTTGACAGTCAAGAGATTTTGCAACGATGGAGAGTTTGCAAGAAGCATTTTTGGCTTTCCAAGATTTTGTGAATTAGACTTCTTAACTTTCTTCCTCAAATTTATTTATGCTTAATTCTTTCCATCAAGTTTTCCATGAATGTTTGGCAACAAGAAGCTCTGGGTTTGATGATCTAGGTGGATATTGGTGGCCACACACCTGTTCCAAATTACAACTGGCTCATTTTGATAGTTTTCAGTTCAACACGTTTCTCTATAATGGGGAAATTTATTTGTAATTGTGGTTTCTTCACTTCTCTAGCTATCTTGAATCCCTACACAACATCCAAGTGGATAATGGTGCATTCCCACCTATCCCAACTGGCTT
The DNA here is from genome assembly GCA_009831015.1 of Picea engelmannii. Taxonomy (NCBI): domain Eukaryota; kingdom Viridiplantae; phylum Streptophyta; class Pinopsida; order Pinales; family Pinaceae; genus Picea; species Picea engelmannii. Next base: position 825,401 of record ML784066.1, on the reverse strand, counting down.
ATTTTAGAAGTTTTCATGTCACTACATCTTTCTATACTTCCAAGGCCATTTTGGGGCCCTAAAAAATGTTTTCTTGGATTTCCATAGTCAAACTATAAATATAGTTAGATTTTGATGGCATAATGTGTAGTTCTTGAAAATACCCTTCCAACGGGCTATCACATGCCTAAACTAGAGATCGTATGGAAACGTTACGACCTCGAAAAGTTGATGCACTAACTTACCTCAATGGGGCCCACGTGATTTTTGGTGTCTCATCTCCTAGGGTTAGGTTTTTTGGATTTATAGGGTTTTGGAATTCATGTTTATCATAAAAATTCCCTGAGAGCCTCATTGTAATCATCATTTTCTTGCAAATGAGCGTAGTCATCACATATCTTCTGAGAGATAAATATGCCACCATTCTAGCGAGTATTGCACTCTATATTTTTACAATCTTTGTACATTTCCTTCATTAATACAAATCATATATTGTTGTATTTATTTGTTTCTGGAAATTTTTATGTGTATTTCATTTTAATATCTCTTCTTCCATTTCGTTCCAAAAATCATCTAGATCACTGCTATAAGAACAATTTTCTCTTGTTTGTTTTTCAGTGCATGTCCTTGATGAGGTCCGAGTATAGCAAGTTTGGTCTCGAGCTTGTATCTCTTAAGGAAAATTTCTCTCGCACGACCAAGAAACCCTCAATGGTGGAAGAAAATAAAAAAGGCGGAGAAGAAGATTATATTAAACAATTGCTTGAACAAGCTCTCTTGGGACAAAGGGACGAAATGATGGAGAATTTTCCCCACATCCTTCAATGTATGCCAATAGAAACAGGTGCATCTTCATCAATAGGCCACTTTCAAGGAACCTCTCCCAAGGTTGTAGCATCTCCAAAGTCCAACTGGGCTACGCTGTTGATTAAGGAAGGAAATAAATATAGTGGAAGCAAAACTAGAAACCAAATCTCACACAACACACAAAGATTTATTCCCTTCAAATCAACTTATCATTAGAATAATATCAAAGCTTATAGGTTCTCCCTTACTGGAGAAATGGCCCACATAGAAATACTAAAAACTATAGAAAGAACTTGCAAACCCTAGAAACTATGTTGTGTATGTATGACCTTGTACATTCACTTTCTGAAACTTATGTGTTCCCTAGCTCACTGTAGCTCGTATACATACACACTTTCCTTCACTATATCTTGAGTACATATGCACCCTCAGTGACCTTTGGAGAACATACAAATCCACCCTGCTGCAGTGGCTTCGATTTGTCAGATCTTCCTGTGGTCATCCCTATTCTCCCTTCTCCTTTGACATGAGTTGATCTCTATATGAAATTTCTTCCTCACCTATCCAATATCTCCTTGAATCATAGTCCTTTGGGATTCATCCCTTGAGCAAGAGTCCTTATTTCTCCTAAGAGTGACCTTGGTTCTCTCCAAAATCATATAAAGTATGTCCCTCCTTCACCCTAGACTTCGTTTTATAATCTTGAGTTATGACCTAACCCTAATCTCCAAAATGATTGAGAGTTGATATTAAATATCACCTCACTTGAGATCAATGGCTAAGATTTAATTCACTAATGCTAATAACTTTAACATTTCATTAAATTAAACTCAACTAATTAATAAAATCATTCTACTTTAATAATTTTTTTAATTAAATTAGATTACTAAGGTAAAACGATTTGGATGACTTAGATCTATGGGAAGTACCTGTCCAATACTACAAACATCAACATAATCATAGGATTTTTTCAAGGATTGTGGATTGGAAAGTAAATGTTGTTACAATAGAAGAAAACAGAAATTGAATGTGGCATTGTGTAATTTTGGGGGGTTAAAAGGAAGTTCTTTTGATAGAGAAAGGGTTGGAAAATTGCGTATCTGTTAATGATAAAGATAAGGTTTTATATCTCTTTTATTTTTGTAAGTTGACTTTTATGAGTGTTCTTTATTTTCATGAAATTTATTTTTGAATTGGTAATTTCAGTGATAGATATTTATTGGATAGAAAAACACTTATATCTTATTTTATGAATAATGATTTATTCAAAAAATATTTCTCTTATGGAAAGAAATTAGTTCGTAGCTATTTAATAGCTATTTAAGATATATATTACTTAGATATAATATATATATATATATATATATATATATATATATATATATTAAATATTTAAATTAAATACATTTTATGTACATGGTATCCAACCCTTTTTGGTGGCAACTGGGCTTACATACTACTCGATATCGCTACCTTAAACTAGAGTAAGTTTGATAGGGACTTTCCATAGCTAGATCCTCTCTTGTTATTGTTGGAAGAATTTTTCTGACCATCAAGAGATCCCTTGAAGATGTTGTTTAGTATTGGTAATATGGGCTATAGATTTGAGTTTCTTTTATGTTTCTTCTTTAAAGAAGGTAGTAGATGACAAGATCGCAATTTATATTGAAAATGGAAAAATCATAATAGAAAGTGAAACAACCATTGAAACATGTATAGGGAAACTATAGACATGAGTAATAATGAGTGAGTACCTCATTAAGTGAAAGAACTTGGACATGAGTAATAATCAGTAACTACCTCAATAAGTGAAAGAACCTGCTAACAAAAAATGTGACTTTGGAAGATGAGAGGAGCAAGTTAAGCCCCTAACCATAACCCTCATTTGTTATTATTACTTTCGTTATTATTACTTTAACCATAGTTTTGTTGGTTTATTATCATTGCTTTATAGTTGTGTATCCCCAATATATACAAGAAAAATCATTTGGATGAACATGTTATCTTGTAATTTAATATAATGTAGTAGGATATTTAGACAAGATTATCATCGTTTCATTCTTTTAAAAGCAATAATGTGTCTATCATTGCTCAATGTGCTCATATTTTAAATATTTAATCATGGATTTCAAAATCTATGTAAGTACAATTATATTCCATCTAGGTTGGAATAATATAATTACTCCTATTAATTTTTAGATATTTGTTGTTTATGGATATTTATTGTTCATGTATCCATAAATTGACATTGTCAAATAACACTACATTGTATCTATAAGTTTTTGGTAGTTAGATTTAGATAGTTCTTAGAATCTAGTTGTTTATAAACAGATATTCTTCATTATTTTTAATATCATTTCATTAAGTAATGAAAAATGTGTGGAAGAAAAAAAAGATAAATAGTCCATAATTGATAGAGTTATTAATAGATAATAGATAATTATAATTATAATATGATTAACATGCCAGCGTCCATCTAGCTTTTACTGCACATCAATCTTGCAAAGTCTAACATGACCAGAATGCCTATTACAGAATTGAATTGATACAGTGGATGCCTCACTCCACCCTAAATAAGTACTCCACCATACAAAACACATAAGTACTCCACCCTAAACGAACCATAAGTACTTCACCATACAAACACATAGTCATTCGAACATCAATGCACAATATTCTACTACATTATTTATTTCCCATACCTGCAATGCAAAAACAACCTAAATCATGACATCTTTGTACAGATAAAAAAAAAAAAAAAGTAAAATCATGACACCTCTGTTCGTATACTGCGCTCAAGAGAATAAATTTTACAAAGGAAAACAAAATCTACATAGTATAAGTTGGTCATTACCTACTATAACTTGGTCTAGAAGGTGAACGTGGGATGGTCTTGGGTGTCGTAGTTGTTGGCCTGTTTGTTGTTGTCGCCTTGGATGGTTTGAATGGTTATAGCTTGTTGGAAAGGTCTTTCAGAGAAATACACTTTAAGCCATCAAACTCTTACTCCATCTACAATTTCACTGTGGCGAGCCAAATAAACAATGTTGAGGGCCCCAAAATGGCCCTGGAAGTACAACAAGATGCGTTGACATGAAAACATACAAAATAAGCATGTTGGATTAGGTGAGAGGACACCAGTATTGTTAGGGTCCTAACCCGCACATAGGTAGATCAATATATTCAGATGTAATAAAGGTCAATATTAATAAGACCTTTCAATAATATAGAATAAGGTGGATGTAAGAAGACCTAATAGAAGCTTCCGCTTCTAGAAGGATCTTCCTCTAGATGCTTCTCTTGATAGACATGTGTTATAACCCTAAATTGCACCACACATGCTTACCTGGCATCAGGCCAACTTATATCCCTTCCTTGCCAAGGCCATGTTGAACAAACTCTTGAAAAACCTCTTAAAACAAGTAACCCACACCCTAACCCATTACTGGGCACGTTGGAACGCTGGCAGGCCTTATACTGCACGCGTTGGAATGTTGGCTGGCCCACTACAGCCCGCATTTACCTAATAAAGCACAAAAATAGGAAAGTTGTCGATAGAATGAAAAGATTTTGGTCAGTTAAATGGAACTCCCAGCCATGCATGGCCGAGATTTTGTCCAAAACCCTAGCTCCTTCTAGCCTATAAAAGAAGGGGTAGGGGTACTATTCAAAGGAGGAAAATCATAGCAAAGAAACTCTGCCCAATTGCCGAATCCATTTTGTCCCAACCCTTTAGCCTTTCCTCAAGCTTTAGGAGA
>ML784066.1:798623-816586 GCA_009831015.1 Picea engelmannii | reverse complement strand
TTTTGCATGCAATGTTTTCCATGCCTCTGCATGCACACTCTGCATCATTATCCTCCACCTCTTCAGTCCTCTCTCAGATCATCATCATCACTCTTCAGCTTCTCTGGTGATTATACATCAGTCTTCTTCGACTTCTCTTAGCAGATGTCATCAGTGGTTTTTGGCAGTCTCATAGTGTCGTGCCTCAGTAGCCCTCCGATCATTTCTTGATCCAATGGTTCAGTTTAAATCGGGATTTCATATATCGCGATTTTGGCATTTGCGATGACATAAAAATTATGTCCACGAGATTCACGATTTCCCAATTTGCGATGCACTTCATCCCCTCCTGGCTGAGCCTTGGTCCACGTGACCGTCATATCGTGACCATAACCTTACCCCATCGGAGCTACGGGGTTTGTAATGCCTCTGTCCTCCTTCTCTGCAATGTTGAATCCTTTGCCATGCATCCTTCCATATGGACGACTCTGATCTTTTAGGGGTTTCGAGACCTGCAAGTCTCGATGTCTGGTGTCTCGGATCTCTGATACAGACGATCATGCGACACGTGTCCTTCTTTAAACGGATGGCTCAGATTAACTCTTGGGGTTTCGAGACTTATGATGACATTATGTTTATGTCCGTGGAATTCGCGATTTCCCGATTCGCGATGAGCTTTAGCCCTCCTGGAAGAACCCTGGTCCATGTGACCGTTACCCATGATAGCCTCCTTATCTCTGATAGCTGGCCTCCACTTATCGAGGTTTCGTGGATCGCGATTCAGAATTACACAAAACTCTTGTCAACGGGATCCCCGATTTTCCGATGAACAAAATGTCAATGGCGCCTTGATCGTCGACACCTGTCCCTCAGTTGGACGGTCCTGATCCCTTCGGGATTTCAAGGCTTTTGATGTCAATTGACTATCATTCCAAAGTCTCAATCGCCGATGCCTCTGCTGACGTCACACGTGGTTTGACACGTGTTAGATCTTGCCACGTGTCACTCTGATTTATGAATTGCATGAGCCTAAAGTGTTAGATCTGCCTGACACCTGTCATCCTCTGATTGTGCCACGTGTCCCTGGGTGACGTGGTATACCGACATGAGTTGGATCAATGGTCTAGTTGAAATCTTGGCTCAACGGCTGTGATTTCATCGCGAAATCGCATATCGCGAGTTCGGGGTTTTCATTGTCATTGTTCACGAGCCTCATGAAACTCCGATTCTCGATTCTCCGATGAAGCCTCCCGGCTGCCACGCGTCCATACAAATGAATGGTCCAGATCCCTGCTTGATTTTAACGGCTGCGATCATATCGCAAAATCGGAGTTTCCGTTGTCAAGTGTTCTTTGCATTTTAAAATCGCGATCCCCGATTCTCCGATGGCTTATCTCCCTCGCAGCTTCTGCATATCGGACAGTTGTCGGGGTTTTCTTCCAATCTGACGGCTTAGCTCACTTCTTTTCTGCGCTTACCTCCTATGCTTAACATCTGTGCAGCTTCTCCTGATCCAACAGCTGTCGGGATTTTCGAGTGAGATCCGACGATTCTCGGTCTCTTTCCTATGCTTCTTGTGCAGGTAAGACTGCTATTCCTCCTGAGCTTAATTTCCTTTGTCTTCTGTTTTCCTGTCATCTTCACTGTTGTACTTGCCATCAATGACAAGCATATGCTAACTGTTTACACATTTCCTACAGTTTAAGCCCTAGCTTGTTAGTCTGTAGGGTATAATTTCCCAACAACAGAATTGGCGACTCCACTGGGGAGATTTTACTCTTAAGGTTTCTGGATTTCATTGAGGTTTTTGGGTAGTTCAAAGAATTATATTTTTTGTTTCTTTGTTTGTTTTTTTTCTATTAGGTCAGAGCTAGCAGGGAACCTGGTTATCAATACCAGTTTTTTCCTTGACTGTTGCTTGACATTCAGTATCGGGACACACATACGTACACGCAGCCTGCAGAAGGCCTGCCTGCGTGTAACCTGTGCCCTAACCTTCTGTAGCCCGCATTTGAACACTTGCTGCAGAGGTTTCAGTAGCGTGTAGGACTCAGAAAGCTTGAGAGGCAGTCTCCTCTTCCCTATCAGAAGTTTACCTTCTCAGGGGGCTTTCTAGATCTTGTCTGGGTCTTGTTGGATAACTGTCTTGTTTGTAGTCTTCTTTATTGTGTTTTTTATCTTTTGCATTCATTTTCTATTTTTGTTAAAAGAGAAGCATCCAAGCCTTTAAGAGACCCTGGTTTTCAATACCAGAGGCCTCTTCCAGGTCTGGGCTGCCTGTGTTTGATTTTTTCTTGGATTTTATACCTACACGCAGCCTGTTTCAGTTTAGCCCATGAGTACCCGTGTGCTGCTATAGCTCAGCATGTGTTTGAACGCGTGTTGTCTCAGTGATAGTAGCGGGTTTGATTGGGTGATTTTCAATCAGGGTGGGGCAGTCATCCCCTTTTGTGGTGAGAAGTGTTACTCTCAGGAGTTAGAGTCTAGGGTTGCACAGTCAGTAGGTTAGGGCCTCTTATCCTTAGCATGTGTTTTGCTTAGTTGATGTTTTGATAGAAAAGACAAAAGAAAAAAAATTTGTTTAGTGGTTTTTAGACAAGTGTTAGAATCGGTGCTTTCTTGATTGCTTTTTCGTGTCTTTGCTCTGATTCTTTGCGGTCTGCACTTTAATCCAGAACTTTATTTTGTTTTCTTGGTTTTTTTTGCTTGTCGTCATTTTCACTTTATTGCTTCATTTTGCAATTAAATAAAAAAAAAATTCTCTTGTTTCATTTTCTTCTTGGTTTGAATATTGTGTTGTCCAGGTGATCACGTGACTACTTTCCATCTCTGGTGCTCATCTAACTCACTGAAAGATGACTCTGTCCAGTTGCGATTGTTTCAACACACTCTTATAGGGAGTGTCGCGAAATGGTACATTGAGCTTGACCGCTCACGATATTCTTCTTTCGGTGAACTGGCGATGGCCTTCCTTAACCATTTCTAGTTACCTGTGAGATACGACGTCGGCACAGAGTTGCTAGCCAATTTCGAGTAGACGATAGCAGACCATATCTTGGATCATATTCGAGAGTGGCGACGCCGAAAGAGTCTTATCAAGGTACCCGTCCCACCAGCATTCCTGCTTGAGTGGTTCCTTAAGTCTTTAGTTCCACAGTTATCCAAAGACGTCGTGACTTCAGGGGTTTTCTCCGAGGAGGATGCCATCATGAGGGCTCAACAGTTTGAGCTTATCTATTCTCAGTCTGGTCTATTGTACAACATCCTGTTGGATGCACCACGATCGATTCTGGATAAAACTAGACAGAGAGTCGGACCACATGCTGACGGTATCGTTGGTTCGGCACAAACTAAGCCCGCTGAGCAATTGACAAAAAAATTGCAGCAGTTATCTATACAACACTCAGCGGCCAGCCAGACTACTTCTTTGGATGCTCCTCCTACCCAAACGTCGGAAGTACACTCCGTGCAGACGACTAACCCAAAGGCCAACCAGCAGCCTGAAGGGAAGAAAAAACAATGCAAAAAGGCTAAGGGGGATAAAAAACCAACTGATAATGCTGGCGAGGGAACCACCGAAAATAGGAAGGTGAGGTATCTGTGCAACTTATGTGTGGAAGACCACCTGACCCATCTATTCCCTCGGCTTGCGGAGGCCCAGAAGTTTGTCACATAGCAACAGCAAGCCATGTTGACTAATCCCTTTTAGCATGGGCAGAATTTAACTCAAGCCTCTACAAGTGCTGAAGGGGGAAACCAAGAAACCTGCCCTCCCCCAAACAATTCCTCTTCCATGAATGTATACATGGTTAAAAGTGATTCTTTAATCATGACTAGAGCGCACGACTATAGCAAACCAAGCGCTTCTGAGAAGGGAAAAGAAGATGAGATCCCATCTCTTCCTCTGCGGATCGAGAAGACGTTGGGTGAAACAATGACACGCATTCCAAAAGGTGCGTTCAAGTGAGCTTCCCACAATCCAAATGCAAGGGCCACCTAGAACTACTCGGTGGTGGAAGATTTATCACAAACCCCTTGTGTTATGTCTGATTTGGAGGTCCTCCAAAGTTTCCCTGCTCAGAGGAAAGCCTTGTTGACTTCTTTAGGCTCTACTGAGACTTGTAACCCGGGTACCATCATGTTATACATGACTGACTTGAAACCTCATTTGCCTTACCACGTCGCGTTTCAGATAGTAGTTGCTCATCCCATGAAAAATTTTACACAGAATATCTTTCGCACGGTGGTAGACGAGGGTGCTTCGAATTGCGTTATGTCGTTAGCATGCTGGAAAGCCATTGGTCAACCTGAGTTGTCTTTGTCACCTACTCTCCTCACTGCGTTCGATGGTCGTTCTTTCCGACCACATGGCATCATTCCTTCTTTCCCTATGTAGTTAGGGGGGAAGACTGTGTGTGTTGAAGTAGAGGTAGTTGATGCCCCCATCGACTACAATCTATTGTTAGGTCGTAGTTGGACTTATGCAATGCAAGCGGTGGTCGCGATAGTTTTTCGAGTCTTATTGTTTCCACATGAAGGCCGGATAGTGACCATTGATCAGTTGTCCTTCTCTCGACCTGACCCTGCCTTGGGGGAATACATGGTTCCCATGATAGATAATCCTCAAGCCGGTGTTGTTAACATAGGAGTTGGTTTGTGCCCATCTTTGATGGGTACTTTTGATTACCCACCTCCTCATGGAGATTTCAAGTTTATATCGACTCACCACAAGGCTGATATTTTTCATGTTTCGTCGTTTCGCATGACTTACTTTCAGGATCCGTGGACTCTTCCTTCCCCATCAGCCACGATGGATGAGGCAGGGCATGCTGGCATGTCCATGCCCTTGTCGGTCGCTGAAGTAGCGTACTCTCTAGTCCAGCAAACTTCAGCTACTCCCGATCCGACTCCCGCACAAGAGTTGGATCCACTTCCGGATCTTATCTAGGCTCAGGGTTCTCTTGCTACCATCGATTCGTTAGACTTAGTCTTGCCTTCTGACGAAGCTGTAATCGAAGCAATGACTAGTTTGGACAGACCTTGGGAAGATCTTCATCACAGATCATACTTCTTCCCAGAGTTACACTAAATCGAGGTAGGAGAATTCACTATCACCATGACGGGAGATCAGCCATGTCCCATCAACCTCTTAGCTACATAGAAATATATGTTGAGGACAATATGGCGACTATCACTACAACCATACCTATCAATATCTCCCGAAACCCTGGTGTCGTGGAGAATGTCTTCGTCGGAGCGGATTGCTCCCCCGAAGAGATTCAGATTTACACGGATCTTTTCAAGGAATTCTGCGACGTCTTTGCCTGGTTTTATGAGGAAATGCCAGGCATTGATCCAAAAATAGTTGAACATGAGATCACTATGTATCCTGATGCTAAGCTTGTTCGACAGAAACTTCATCTAGTTAATCCTAGGAAAGCATCATCCATCAAAGTCGAGGTTGAGAAATTGCTTAAGGTAGGGCTCATATACCTAATTCATTTGACTCAGTGGGTGTCAAACCCCGTACCAGTTGATAAAAAACAAGGCACGATTCATGTTTGTACCGATTTCCATGATTTGAACAAGACATGTCCAAAAGATAATTATCCAACCCCATTCATTGACCAGATCATTGATGAGTGCACCGGTTGTGAATCCTTTTCATTCATGGATGGTTTTTCGGGCTATAACCAAATCCAAATCAAACCTGAGGACCAACAAAAAACGACATTCATTTTTCCGTGGGGTACATTCGCTTATCGTAAGATGCCTTTTGGCCTAAAAAATATTGGAGCCACCTTCCAGCAGGCCATGTCTTTTTCATTTCATGACCTCAAGCATATAGTCGAGGCCTATCTAGATGATTTAGCATCATGCTCTCGCAAGCGAAAGGATCATCCTATGCACCTCAGACTCATCTTCGAACGTTGTCGCTACTTCAGGATTCACTTGAATCCCAACAAATGAAGCTTTTGCATCATGTCAGGACATTTGTTAGGTTTCATAGTGTCAACCACAGGGACCATGGTCGATCCTCTTAAGGTGGAGGCAATAATCCAGTTGCCCCCCCCACGCACAATCTTACAACTTCAAAGTCTTCAAGGCAAGGCGAATTTATTATGACGCTTCATCACCAACTATGCTGAAATCACCAAGGGCTTCATGCGTTTACTGAAGAAAGATGTTCCCTTTTTCTGGGATGAAGCAGCACAGCGCTCTTTCGACACATTGAAACATGTCCTTATAACCGCACCTCTACTACGGCCACCGAATTATAACAAGGATTTCCTATTATATCTGGCGGCCGCAGAGTCAACCATAGGCATGGTTTTAGTTCAGGAAGATGATTCATTTTCTGAATACGTGATCTATTACCTGAGTCAAGGCCTCGTAGGACCAAAACTTAATTATACTCATCTCGAAAAGCTAGCGTTGGCAGCAGTTCATGTTGTTCAATGGTTTCGTCACTATGTTCTGTTCCGCAAGACCACCATCGTAGCTGTCGTGAATTCATTCCAGTACATGTTGAAACGACGAGTTATCGGCGGAAAAATTAGTAGATGGATGGTCATCCTCCAAGAATTTGAATTAGACTTCGTTTCAGCGAAGTCCAAGAAGTCATTGGTCTTCGCAGAACTTATTTCAGAACTTCCGGTTGAGTCAGGTGACGTTGTGCATGAAGAATCGCCTATCCGGAGGGATATGTTTTTGATCAAATCATCAGACCCCTGGTATGGAGATATACTAATCTATCTCTAGACTTTGAAGTGCCCCACCTCTGCTTCTCGTGATGAGCATCGACAGATACACCATCAAGCCAATAACTATCTCATACTCAATGATATGTTGTATTGGAGAGGTGTAGACTGTATCTTGCGTCGATGTCTCACTCATGAGGAGGCCTTCATAGTGCTCAACGATTGTCATACAAGAGCTTGTGGCGGTCATTTATCTGGGTTGGAAACAACCCAAAAGATTTGACGAGCAGGTTACTTCTGGCCCACACTTATTAAAGATTGTATCGAGTCAGTCAAGAAGTGTCATCCATGCCAAATCTTCTCACGGAAGATGAGGGCACATCCAGCTCCCATGTTTCCTATTATCACCATCGGTCCCTTCACTAAGTGGGGGATTGATTACACTACTTGCAATCCCCCGTCAGCCAGGGGGCACTGCTATATCATCGTGGCTGTCGACTACTTCACTAAGTGGGTCGAAGCTATGCCGATGTTCAAAGATGATGGAGAGACTGCAGCTCTCTTCTTATTTAACCAAATTATAGCATAGTTCAGCATCCCGAGATAGATTGTCACTGACCATGGCAGTCACTTTCAGAACCAAATGATGGCCAAGTTAACATCAAATATTGGGTTACGGAAAGAACATTCCTCACCTTACTATCCCCAAGCCAATGGGCAGGTGGAAGCTGTTAACAAAACTCTTAAGACAATGCTACAATGAACCATCAACTCAGCCAAATCCAACTAGCATTTGATGTTATACTCGACATTATGGGATTACCGAACATCAGTTAAGACTGCAACCAATTTCTCACCTTTCCAACTCGTTTACGGGCTGGAGGTAGTCTTTCCCATCGAATGCCAAATTCCATCTCTGAAATTGGCAGTACAGTTATTTCCAGATACTTCTCCACTTGAAGAGCGGTTAGTACATCTTGAGCATCTTGATGAACAGCGTCGTGATGCGGCCCTGGCCAACGAGGCTCATAAGCATAAGGTCAAGTTTCAATATGATAGGTTCGTGCATCCTCGGGTTTTTTCTGAGGGTGACCTTGTCCTGGTTTACGATCAAGATAAGGACCCCCTGGGGGTAGGAAAGTTTAAACCCATGTGGTTCAGACCCTTCATTATTAAGGAGGTTTTGAAGAAGGGCACTTATCATTTGGTTGATTTTGAAGGGAATTCTTTGGCAGAGCCTAGGAATGGGCTCTACCTCAAGAAGTATTACTCATAGAATGGTCACTGTGGGTAACTTTTTGTAACATATGTATAGTCTTTGTGCTATTACTTTTTTACATTTCTTTTGAAAAACGTGTCATGGATGTGTCATTAATGTTATCTTTCATCACTATGGCAGATGTCAAGAGAGTCCGAGGTGTTCATTGGGTATGCGGACGGTGCTAGTCGACACACGCAGAGGCTTGCCTCTGCAGCTTGGGTAATCTTTACACCACAGGGTCAGTTGTTATCTTTCGGAGGGATATGCTTAGGCAACACCACAAATAATGTTGTTGAGCATAGTGCAATTATTGAGTTACTTCGTGACGCTTTGTCATTGGGTATCTCTCGTCTCCGGGTCTATCTAGATGCTCAACTGGTTGTGTCGCAGCTAAATAGAATATACCGGGTGCATGACCCAACTTTACACCGACGGTTCCTTAGGGTACATCTCTTGGAACGCAACTTTGATTATATCACATATTTTCATGTTCCTAGGAGGCTAAATCAAATCACAGATACTCTAGCTAATCACATTTTAGATTGGCATCTTGCTCACACATAAAAAGATCATGATCATACACATGTAAACACATTTTTGTACACATAATCCATTAAGACATAGAAAAGAAATAAAAACCATATATAAACATGATAAAATCATCAGAGTACATCAATGGGTGCAAGTGCCTCAAAAAATGGGAACCATAATGAGTCACCGAGGCTTATGCCCTCAAAAAATATGTACAACAAGGTGCCCGTGGCACATAAAAAGTTTACAAGTCTTCTCAGGGCCGGTGGGCCCTGTTATAATCATGAATAGCCTGGGCTAAACACCTAAACAAATGGACCCATGTTCGAGGTGCCCCCACAACATGAGGCTGCGTGGAGGGCGGCAGGTCCTCTATCTCTGCCATGGGAACTGTGTGAGTGAGCACAGTAAAGTTCTGCTCAATCCACCTCAGGACTCTCTCGGCCTCTCCTGCTGGGAGGCTCCCAGCTACTGCTGCTCCTCTAGAGGTGGTAGCTACGGCATCAGGCCATGGGAGACGCCTGTTCCGTGCATAATCGGCAGGTTGCACGGGTCCCACATATGCATGCAACAAAATTTTACCCATCAAACAACTCTAGTATACAAAAACATGATATATATCTCAAAAAAGACATAAAAATTACATATGCAAACAAAAAAAACTGCACAGGAGGAGACTTACCCATCTCCCCTCGCTCCTCACTAGGAGGCACTGGTATCGCTGGATCTCTGGAAAAATCGATCCCTGCATATGGGTAATCCTCTATCGTTGGGATCTATCATGACAGCCAGGCAAAAAAGTCATCATTGAAGGCCTCTGTAGTCCTCCCACCACCCTGTCGCGGCAGCAAAGCTACCCATCTGCACACTGCGGGGAAAGTAGCCCGATGTCCTCGTACTGTCAGCCAAGGATTGAAACATGGAACTCTCTCAAAGAAAAAGGAACATAGGATGGTCCCAAACCTGAAGTTCCTATGCATTCGCTGTCTGCAAGATGTCAACTGACCTGTCATGCTTGCTAGTAGTGTCATACTCCAGTCAAAAATTTGTGCATTCATGCACTGAATGGCACAGTTCATCTGTGTGCGTGAAGCCTGATGCACGGCCGCGGAGCCGGTAATCCACCCAATGAGCGATAAGATAGTCTGAAGGACGAGGCTGGTGATACTACTAACTGGTATCGAGGAAGTCCTCTAATTGGTCCCAGCCACGCAATATTCCTCTATCAACTCTGAGACTTTAGTCGGCCCCACAAGAAAATTCTGAAAGTTGACGGGTTCCACTCTCCTCAAGAGGCCTGTCAGAAAGTAAATGTCCTCGGTGGTGGGCACCAAGGATTGCCCCTCTATCACGAAGGCCTCTGCATCTGGGTGCCAATAATCAACCAAGGCATTCAGTAGCCTGGGTTGAGCGTGCATAAATGGACACAGGAAAAATTTTACCAAGCCACACTGCGTCAGCACGACCATGACGTTCGAATCTATAGCCACTACCTCATTGGTAGCCTCTTGCTCTCTCTCTCTCCACTGAACATACATCCTGCCAAAAACATAAGGAAAAAGGGGGGAGTTTAGTCTTGATTCAACCAATTTTCCACCGCGCGAGGGGCACCCGTGGGCTGTCGAGGCGACATTCGCAGGTACCCGCATGCATCTTTGGCTCTGCGTGCGGGTACCCACGGGCTGTCCCTAGACATCCCGTTTTTGCCTAGGGCCGACCTCTTTGAGGTCGACGCCCACCCCCAAACTCAAAAATAAACAATAATTGAAGTATTGAAATGCAAGATAGGGGAGTTTGTACTTACTTGGTCCAAACAGAAGTCCGTTTCGTCCACTGTAGCTCCCGAAATCACAATCTTTGGCAAAGGGGGTCTTTTGGCTCCAGAGTCAATTTCCAAATCAGCAATGGTGATAATGAGCTGCCAGCTTCTATTTATAGACTTTTTGGCCTCTTTTTGTCACTTTTTTGGGCCCCTTTATCAGTTTCTTTATACCAAAAACCATTTTGAGGGGTTCAGGAGTTATATGGGAGGGATTTGATCAGGTATTGGGACATTTTTCATTGAGTTTCAGAAAATAAATAAAAAAAATATATGGACGGTCCATAAAAAAAATTTCAAAAATCAACTTGAGCATATAAGGTAGGATTTCATCCCCACTGTTGCATCTCGTTGCCTTTTTGTTCTGACGATATAGGATCAATCCCACCTGTTTGTGACACAGAACCATCACATCTACTCTAGAAGTGTCGCAACTTGGTGGTAGAGCTTACCAAAACATGGATGCTCTAGGTATTTCCTGGTTGCATTATGGTGCCCATGCCATTTCTAACAACATAGTAGGCTCGGGAGTCCATATAGTCTTTCCTGAACATGAGTTTAAGCCTCATTTGCATGGGTCTTTTCTCTTTTTTTCTTACCCTCCGGACTCCCAAAACATAACGGGTCTCCTTTTAAGCCCTTTTCAGACCCTCTAAACATGAAAAGATGGTCGAGCGATGTTGTGACCTTTCACACTCGTTAAACTGAAATTTTAAGTCACGTCCATCCAGCAGTAGTTTACCCCTTTTTCGGTCTGGATGGTCAACTGTACGAACAAAGGAATACTCTATTGAATGCCAGTTCTTTATAAGAGTATCCTTAGATATAATTTTATCCCTTTTTCGGACCTGAGGGACTAAATTTACGAAAAATAAACCCCCTCGGAGTCCATAGTTAAGCTCTTTTAAGACTCCCTAAAATTGAAAAGATCGTCGAGTGACCTTATTCTTTCACACTCATTAAAATGGTCCAGAAGAATATTCCTGACGGAGTCCATAGTTAAGCTTTTTTCAGACTCCTTAAAATTGAAAAAATAGCCGAGTGATCTTGTCCTTGTCACACTTGTTAAAATGGTTTTGAATTGACGTCTAACCGGTGCTAGTTTACCCCTTTTTCAAACCGGCTAGACTATTGTTGAAAAAGGTACCCCAATGGAGTTTCCTTTTAGGCTTTTTCATATTCTCTAAATATGAAAAACCACTGATCTTCCCTTCTTTGGGCTCATTAAACTTACATCGAAGGACGTTACCATTGTGTGTTCTATCAACCGCATTTGCATGCCTTGCCCATCAGTCTAGTAACAATTTGCGTCTGCGTCTTAACACCTTTGGCCACTGGAGGATTTTTCCTGAGTATTATTTCCTAGAACATCAGTCTTGTCGTTGTGCCTTGAGCTTGTATGTTTTCTATACTCGTTCCTCCCTTGTAATGTAATATTCCTTTATTCTTTTTCGAAAATCATCAAAAAGAACAAAAAAAATCAAATATACCCCAAAAAGAGGATGGGAAAAGTATTTTCTTTATTGGCAGCATCATGAGTCGCCCTTGGATAAAACACATCTGTTTGTTTCATTCATCAGACTATGGGATGTGGTACGACCTTAGGAAGCTTTGCTCGCTATATTGAGTTGTGTCCTCCACCATTTGGTTACTCTTCCAAACATATGGAGAGTTTGCGTTGCCTCCTGCTTCGTATAATTATGATTAACAGATATGTTGCCTGAGTCTTATCACTTGTCATGCTATTGTCCAAGGGAAGTTTGTCACTAAGCCTGAGTCAGACCCTCTGCAATATGTCTCTTTTTCGCATACCCGACCATCCTGAATGTCCAATCAAGTCTTTGTTCGAAATCACTGAAGCCTTCAGTCCGATCATCAATATTATCAAGTCCATAACCGACGAGCCATAGAAGACCTATGGGTAGTGTAGTCGTACACTCATATTACACTCCTACTCGAGTTTTAGAAGATTTTGAAGTTGTTGCTCGAGCTCTGAAGTACAGCCATCAGGCCGAATCAGCTTCTGGGAGATGGATACTTTCTATGTATATCTTCTGATTTCGAGATGTAGCTCCGCTGTGTATTGTTCGTGGCTACTCTTTATAGTTATTTGACATGGATCTACAGTGTATTTGATTGGTAGCCATGGTTCTGATTTATCCTAAGCATGGGTATGCCCACCTCGGTGAGACATTTGATATTTTTTGTAGACGGCACCTCTTGATTCCTGATTCCTGGGCTCACTCATTTAGCATATCAGTACAGATTGGTAAATAATTGGTAATGTATTTCGGCCATCAGATGCTCTTCTGACCTCACACATTAGGGGGCATCTTTTATAACCCTAAATTGCACCACACATGCTTACCTGGCATCAGGCCAACTTATATCCCTTCCTTGCCAAGGCCATGCTAAACAAACTCTTGAAAAACCTCTTAAAACAAGTAACCCATGCCCTAACCCATTACTGGGCATGTTGGAACGCTGGTAGGACTTATACTGCACAGGTTGGAATGCTGGCTAGCCCACTATAGCTCGCATTTACCTAATAAAGCACAAAAATAGGAAAGTTGTCGACATAACGAAAAGCTTTTGGTCAGTTAACTGGAACTCCCAGCCATGCATGGATGAGAGTTCATCCAAAACCCTATCTCCTTCTAGCCTATAAAATAAGGGGTAGGGGTACTATTCAAAGGAGGAAAATCATAGCAAAGAAACTCTACCCAATTGCCGAATCCTTTTTGTCCCAACCCTTTAGCCTTTCCTCAAGCTTTAGGAGAATTCAAGAAAAGAAGTTGGAGGACAAAGAAGAGGAGGAGCCCAGGATCAGGATCAAGGAACGATGGCTGATCTCTATGATTATTGTAAGTTAATTCATCTTGAGATTAATAAAGAATACTTTTCCCATCCCAATGTACAAGTCTTATATATTTTATTTGATTTATTCTTAATCTCTAACCTTCTAGTAGAACAATAGCATGCATGCATACTGTTTTTGTCTTGATTGCAGGATCGTCTTTGGAAGGAGCAGCAGAAGCAAGGAGATAAAGCGCAATGGAGGATCTACACCAAACGTCGATAAAACGGTTAGTCAGTTCTTTCCATGTTTGCATGTGAAAAAGGGTTTTAGGTTTGGGGTAGAAGGTTAAAAGTAATTTCTTAAGGGTCATGATCTGCATGCAAGTTTAAGCCCTAGCTTGTTAGTCCATAGGGTATAATTTCCCAACAACAACATGTTTAGTATAAATAAGGGTCGAGGGTATGAAAACCCTAGCTTGGAGATTATTGTAACAG
This sequence comes from Picea engelmannii, assembly GCA_009831015.1. NCBI lineage: Eukaryota > Viridiplantae > Streptophyta > Pinopsida > Pinales > Pinaceae > Picea > Picea engelmannii. The sequence continues at coordinate 803,001 of ML784066.1, read as the reverse complement.
AGCGTTGCTCGACTGGAGGTTGCTCCTTTGAAGAGGTCTGTGAACATTGCTTTCTGAATCAAAGTGCTATTTATGTTGTTGTTCTTATATCATTTATGTGTTATTGTGGAGATTATGTTGGTTATATTACTATTATTCTACCATTTCTAGCATTTTATTTCTGTTCTGCGTATTCATTATATCTGGTATCTTGCAAGTGGTATTAGAGCACTTTCCTTGGAAGAAATTGTGGGAATTTTTTTCCAGGGTAGAGATGTATTCCGATGTCTTTAAGCCACAAAGATCTGTCATTACGTGCATAAACCAATAGTTGAGGGATTCATACACACAGGAACATTACTTAACTTTATAAAGCATTACAGATGACTTGGCCAAACTCTGGTATGGTGTTCTACATCTAGATCAAGAACGTTGGAAATGGTGGCAATGGAGAAAAAATTCTTGTCAAGGGTATATTGCTTGGACACAATTTGTGGTAGAGATTTATGAACGCTTTGACACTGACACCAACCATTTGGGTTGTTTGACAAAGCTGGAACAATTAGGAACAATGGAAGACTTCATAGCTGCATTTGAGCTTCTGGCTTTTCGAACAGAGGGCATGACTGATGCTTTCTTTCGAGAGTGTTTTATCAGTGGCCTCAAGGAGGATATTCAGGCCCATGTCCTCATGGATTGACCTTCAAGTTGGGTGGAGGCTACTAAAAAATATAAAGAACCACAACAAGTTGTATGCTCTCAAAATTGTAAACCTTCCTTTATCCCTCTCCCTAAACTCGTAAATCCCACTACTCCCTCTGCCCCATTAAATATCCAAAAATTGACTAGACATGAAATGGTTGAACATCAACTCAAAGGCCTTTGTTATAATTGTGATGACAAATATTTTCTGGGCCACAAGTGTAAGGAACAAAAGCTTTTTATGGCCATCTCTAAGGATATTTCAGAAGAGGATGTGGAAACTCCCCTTGTGTCTGAGTCACCTGAAATCACTGACATAACCCCTCCCTCAGACCCTCCCAAAGTAGAACCTGTAATTTCCCTCAATGCTCTCACCGGTTTCTCCACTCCCCAAACCCTCAAGTTAATCATTTACATCAAGCATCGAAAGGTCATCATTCTGGTTGATAGTGGAAGCACCCATAATTTTATTCATCGCAACATTGCCCAAGAAACTCATTTCTACATCCATGCTATCAACAATTTCCAAATCATGATTGCCAATGGTGGTTCCATGAAATGTCGAGGGCACTATGAAAATGTGTGTTCCCAAATCGGTGACTACCACCTCAAATCCCATATGTTTGCTATCGACATGGGTGATTGTGACATTGTATTGGGTGCAGAATGGCTAAGAACTTTGGGTTCCATTCTCATGGATTTTAAGGAATTAACCAAGCAATTCAACAAGTAAGGCCACCAATATAAATTCCAAGACATCATTGTTGGTTCACCTAAGGTCATTAGTTCACATCGCATGGAAAAGCTTCTCAAAAAAGGTCATTCTAGTGTCATTGCCCAACTCCATGCCATATAAGCAACGGAGACACCCCCAAGACCGCATGACCTCTAAGCCCTCCTTTCTAAACATGAAATGGTATTTTCCACTCCCAAAGGACTCCCTCCTTCCCATGGTGTTCATTATCATTCCATTCCCCTTGTACCCGAAATCCTTCCCCCCAATATCCGTCCACATCGCCACCCCTTCTCACAAAAAAATGAAATTGAGAAAATGGTCTAGGAACTCCTTAATGTAGGCGTTATCCATCCTAGTACGAGCCCCTACTCTTCTCCTATAGTCATGGTCCTGAAGAAAGAAGGTTCTTGGAGAATGTGTCCTGACTTCCATGCCCTCAATAAACTGACCATTAAAGACAAATTTCCCATTCCTATCATTGATGACCTCCTGGATGAATTGAGTGGCGCCCAATTCTTTACTAAACTTGATATTCGCTCAGGCTATCACCAAATATGTATGAAAGAGGCAGACATTCCCAAGATGTCCTTTTTCACTCATGAGGGCCACTATGAGTTTTTGGTCATGCCCTTTGGCTTGTGTAATGCCCACTCTACCTTCCAAATCCTCATGAATCATGTCTTCCATCCCTTTATCTATCATTTTGTCTTAGTTTTATTTGATGATATCCTCATCTATAGAAAAACCTGGATAGACCATCTTACTCATGTGGATAAAGTTCTCCATCTACTCTCTTAGCACCAACTTTTCCTGAAACAGTATAAATGTAATTTTGGTGCCTCAGAACTAGAATACTTGGGTCATCTAGTTCACAAGGATGGTGTCAGGGTGGACCTGAAAAATATTGAAGCTATGCAAGACTGGCTACACCCAAAGACTCTCAAAAGATTGCGTGGATTTTTGAGCTTAATAGGGTATTATCGCAAGTTTGTTAAGAACTATGGAAAGATTGCAACACCTCTCATAGCTCTCCTCAAAAATAACTCTTTCACTTGGATTCCAACCGCTTCTCATGCTTTTCAAACATTGAATATGGCCATGTGCACCACTCCGGTTTTGGCCCTTCCTGATTTCACAAAGACCTTTGTGTTGGAATGTGATGCCTCAGGGAAAGGAATCGACGTTGTCCTTATGAAAGAGGGTCAACCTTTGGCCTTCACCAGCAAGCAACTGTCTGAAAGGAATCTGGGCAATCCCATTTATGAAAAGGAAATGTTGGCTATTCTGCATGTCATTGATCTGTGGAACCCTTATCTCTTGGGGAAACGCTTCCAAATTAAGATCGACCATCAAATCCTCAAGTACTTTCTGGAACAACACATTTCCTCCTAGGAGAAAAACAAATGGGTGACTAAGCTCTTTGGATATGATTATGAGATCATTTACAAGAAGGGAAAAGATAATGTAGTGGCAGATGCACTGTCCCAAAAATATGAAGAAGAAGGATCCCTTTTTTTTGTTTCCTTCATTGTACCAGATTGGCTCCAAGATGTGTGCCAAGAATGGCTTCAAGATCCCAAAAGTTCACATCTAATCCAGCAATTGCAAACCAAGGCTTCGGCTCCCCCAGGGTACTCTTGGATCCAGGATGAGCTTCGCTACATAGGCCGTTTGTATTTAAGTAAACAATCAAAGCTTAAATCAACAGTACTTTTTGAGTTTCATGCTACACCCATAGAGGGGCACTCAGGGTTCACCAAAACATATGACAGGATCAAACGTTCTTTTTTCTGGGATGGTATGAAATAGGACATCCATAATTTTCTCGCTAAATGTGAGGTATGTCAATGCAAAAAGGGAGAAACAGTGATCTCTGGGCACACTACAACCACTTCTGATTCCACCTGCTATTTGGAAGGATATCTCTATGGACTTTATTACCGGCTTACCCAAATCATGGAATAAATCAGTCATAATGGTGGTTGTGGATTTCCTTTCCAAGTATTCTCATTTATGCGCTCTTAAACACCCATTTATTGCATCCACGGTGGCTCAAATTTTCATGGACCAGGTCTTCAAGCTTCATGGCATGCCACACTCTATTGTTTTTTATCGTGACCCAACTTTCACAAGAATTTTTTGGCAAGAACTGTTTAAGCTACAAGGCACCCAATTGCATCTCAGCTCAGCTTATCATCCCCAGACTGATGGTCAAACGGAAGTTGTCTAAAAGTGTTTGGAAACATATCTGAGGTGTTTTGCCTCTAAAAAAAACACCAGTGGGCTCAATGATTACCCCTATTTGAATGGTGGTATAACACTTCCTACCATATAGCTACTCGCATGACTCCTTGTGAAGCAGTATATGGACAGAAGCCACCTTTATTTCTCTCATACTTACCGGGTACCTTGAAGGTCCAGGCGGTTGACCAAACACTTACAGTTCGAGAGGATATTCTTTGTACCCTTAAAGAGAACTTGGTCATGGAACATAATCACATGAAGTAGAAAGCAGATCAAGGTCGCTCTAAACATAAATTTGCAGAAGGGGATCAGGAGTTTCTGCTACTGCAACCATATAAGAAAACTTCCCTCAAGGCCAAGCATTGTCAAAAGATAGAACCCAAATTTTATGGTCCTTATACAGTTCTTAAGCATGTGGGACAAGTTGCATATCAGTTAGTTCTACCCAGTCAGTCAAAGCTACATCCTATTTTTCATGTTTCATGCTTAAAGAAGGTGATTGGAACCAGGTGCCAAATTCAAACCAACCTTCTAGAGTTAGCTAAAGAAGGATCCATTTGGCTACAACCAGAAGTAGTTTTGGGCCAGCGTGAGCATCACCTGCGTCAGAGAATCATCAAGGAAGTGCTCCTCCAGTGGAAAGATACGACTCCAACAGATGCCACTTGGGAACCAACTACCATTCTGCAGCAGTTTCCACATCTCAAGCCTTGAGGA
>ML784066.1:775011-798573 GCA_009831015.1 Picea engelmannii | reverse complement strand
GCTGCTCGACTGGAGGTTGCCCCCTCGAAGAGGCCTGTGAACATTGATTTCTGAATCAACGTGCTATTTCTGTTATTGTTCTTATATCATTTATGTGTTATTGTGGAGTTTATGTTGGTTATATTACTATTATTCTGCCATTTCTAGCATTTTATTTCTGTTCTGCATATTTATTATATCTGGTATCTTGCAAGTATCCACCTGTAACATGTGTAGGGCTTCAGACATCCACAGAAGTGTAGAACCCACAATTACAAAGAAGTATAGAAGAATGAGTTGAACTAAAAACGGACAAGAGGAGCCAGTTGGAATAGGTGGGTGGCCACCAATATCCACTTGGATCAATCCTCCCTCTGAGGAAGCAATGGTCTCCATTGCATTGAGTTCCCCGATCAGGTGAAGAAACTTCTGCTAGATTTGGCCCCAGGTGAGCCACCTGCCTTGGTGTAGGAGATGCCCGACCTTGACAAATCGATAAGGTTGGATCCTCTGTTGGCAAGTGCCCTTGACCTATGTGTCCACTATCTGATCATTGGATGCTTGTTCCATGCGGTCAAGGTTTAGCTCTTTTGTTGTTAGATGTTCTGCAATTTCTGAGGTGTCCAATAATGGTGGAAAATATGGTCGAAGGAGGTCCACATTGAAAACTGGGTGTAGGCCAAGGAAGGGTGGAGTGTTGAGCTCAAAAGAATTGCTACCCATAGCCTTGGTGATAGTGTAAGGCCCATAGAAAAGTGGGTGGAGCTTCCGATGGGGCCCTGTGACATGCTCCTTCTGCAAATGTAACCCGACTTTGCCGCCAACTTGAAACTGGTGCGATACCCTGTGTTGATCATGGCACTTCTTGTACTTAGCATTGGATTTCTACAAAATCTCTTGGACTTGTTGGAAGATGTGCTAAATCCGCTCAATGAATCTGGTGGCTTTGTCAGTCTAAGACTAAACATGGGAAGAGTCTGTTTGTGTAGTGGAAAGAGGTAGTGCAACATCAATGGGACTCAAGGGTTGGAATCCCCACCCCACCTGAAATGGGCTATGGTCGGTGGAGCTATGGAGAGCCCTATTGTAATTGTGTTGAACAGAGGGGAGGCTCTCATCCCATGTACATGGATTCTTAGGGTTTTACATGCATAGGATGTGAACAATCATCTGATTGAAGAGATCTGTTTGGTCCTCTCTTTGGGGGTGGAAAGAATTGGATTTAGTGATCTTGGTGTCCAACATTGACTAGAGACTTGACCAAAATGTGCTAAGGAACCTATCATCCCAGATGGAGATGATGGTCTATGGTATCCCAAAATGGACCCACACTCGCTCAAAGAATAGCTTAGGAGTACTTTCCGCTATGATATTTTTCTTGTAGGCTATGAGGATGGCCATCTTCGAAAACCGATCAATAACCACAAATACACAGTCATTTCCTTGCTTGGTCGATGGAAGGCCAAACATCTAATCCATTCAGATGGATTCCCAAGGCTTCTCAAGAGTAGGAAGAGGGGTGTATAAGCCTTGCTTCTTGATGGTTGGTTTGGAAATGGCACAAGCAATGCAAGATCTGATATACTTGCTGACGTCCTGTCGAAGTTTTGGCCAATAAAAATGTTTCTGAAGAATGGCCACAATTTTCTCCATGCCAAACTGTCCTGCCATCCAACTGTAGTGAGATTCCAAAATCATATTTTCACGCTCACTTGTAGGAACATAGATATGGCCTATATGGCATAATAGTCTATCCTAAATGTGAAAATCAGTGATAGTCGCACATGTACCCAAGACCTGATAGGTGGTGGCCAAGTTTGGATCTTGATAATAAATTTGGGGCCACTCAGATGCCTCATGTCCACAGGAATGGAGCATAGTGGTGAGTGTACCCACAAGAGGTCGACTGAGGAAATCAACGACACGATTTAAGATCCATGTCTTATACTCGAAATTGGGATGGAACTACTGCAGGTAGGTGGACCACTTCTGATGGAGGTCATTCTGCAATTTCCCCTGTGTTTGTATGAATTACAAAGGCATGTGATCAGTGTGGATGATTGTATCCTTTCCCAAAATGTAATGTTTCCATTGATGACAAGCTTGTAAAATGGAATACATTTCCTTGTCATAGGTGGCGTATTTCTAGACAACATCTAAGAGTGTCTCACTATGGCATGCCACCATATGATTGTGCTGAGTGAGAATTGCACCTACAACATATTCATATGCATCAGTCTCAATCTCGAATGGTTGTTGCAGATCGAGAAAGGAGAGTACTAGAGCTGAGCACAAGCGATGATTTAGATCACTGAATTCTCGTTGTTGTTCCTTCCCCCTCAAAAAATTTTCCCTGCCACCTCCCTTGGTCACCTTTTCGAGGGCCCATGCAATATGGGAGAATCCCAACATGAACCGTTGGTAGAAGTTGGCAAGTCTCAAAAAGCTTCGAAGCTCAGTTAGTGTGGTCGAGGTTGGCTGGTCACATATGACTTGGATCCTAGCTGGATCGACATGTACCCCATGCTCATCAAGAATGTAGCCCAAGTATTGGACCCTATTCATGCCAAAAGATCATTTTTCTAGGTTGGCATACAACTTGTGTTACTGTAGAGTGCTTAGAAACTATTGAATATGTCGTGTGTGCTCCTCCCAAGTTCTGTTGAATATGACAATGTCATCCAAATATACCACCACAAAAGATTTAGTGAAGGGTCTTAGTACATCATCCATCAACCTCATGAAAGTGGTTGGTGCATTTGTTAAGCCAAAGAACATGACCTGCCATTCAAAGATACCTTCTTTAGATTTGAAGGTTATCTTCCATACATCGGTTGGTTCGTTGGGAACCTGGTGGTAGCGAGACTTGAGGTCAATCTTGCTGAAGAAATTTTTCCCCTTGAGTTGGTCAAGAAGGTCATCAATCCTGGGAATTGGTTATCGGTTCTTGACTGTGATTTTGTTTAAGGATCTGTAATCAATGCAGTGTCACCAAGTCCCATCCTTCTTCTAGACCAGTACAATAGAGATTTTGCAAGGGGAGGAACTGGGTTTGATGTTCCCCTTTTAAATAAGATCTTGGATATGACACCTGATTTCGTCATTTTCCAATAGTGAGTGATGATAGATTGGTCCATTACGTAGAGGTGAACTGGGGGTCAGATCAATTGGATGCTTGACTTGATAGTGCGTTGGTACCCCGATGGGTGAGGAGAAGATGTCTCTATATTCTTCCACGATCTTTTCCACTTGCTTCTTCTGCAAAGAGAGGCTTTGTGTAGAGGCACTGGATGTGGCAATGACCTTTTGCTTACTATGAGCGCAGATCATAAAGAAGACAAACTTCTCGATATATGAAATGACCTTACTACATTGCTTAGCAGAGATTAAAAAAATAGCGGTAGGCGATGCTACCTCTAGTATCCTGTACAATTTTCTACCCAAACTAATAATAACACTGCGGGGTCTAGACTTATACACAACATGACGCTTCCACAAATATCGTTTTCCTAAAAGAACATCACAAAATTCAAGGGGATAAATATCACACAATACCTCATCTTTGAAAGGCTTGATGCCGTAGGGTAGACGACACAGTTGGCTAACACAAAGATCTCTTCCTTGGCAAAGCTAGCCGAAAGTGTAGGTTTGTGGGTGCAGTTTCGTTGGCAAGTCTAGCTGCTTGATGACCTTTGTTGAAATCAGGGTCTTTTGACTGCCTCTATCAACAATGAAATGAGGCAGATCACCCTTTACCCGAATTTGTGAGTGAAAGAGGCATTCCCCTTTCTCTGGTTCTTCTGGTTAGCTTGGTCGGAATTTGGTAGTAGTGACAGTGGCACTGGGTTTAGAATCAATAATCTGCTTCCCTCCATCAAGATTTGATTCAGAATCAAAATTGGCCTCTAACTCAGAAGCCTTCATATTGACCACGAGTGACTACTTGGAGCAACATTGTTCAGTGTTGTGCCAAGGGATTTTATGGTACTCACACCATTTTCCTGTTTCCTTCTTAATCTCTTAATTGCCCTTCTTTTGTTGTGGATTGGATTGGTTGTCTTGAGAGTGGCCCTCCTTTCTGTGTCTCTTTTTGTGTGGGTTCAAGATGCATTTTCCCTTCTTCGGATGTGGGGAGTGTTGGAACATATATATATTTCTAAACTTTTGGACTTTGAATAAATTTCATTCCTCATTAAATAAGAATAAGACGTGCATGATATACGTCGTTGTTGAAATATTCCATATAATCGAACGATCCTAAATCTCTTCATATTTGTGGAGCAGCCAAATGGTTAAAGAGCTAAGTTGCCAGAGTCTTCGTGGAAGCTTCGCGCTTCAGGCGTTTCAACAAGTCATAACTTTAAAAAGCCTGAAACCCGAATATATCTATTATTACTTTTTCACCAACTTTTGAAAGACATGTTTCATGGTAAACATGTACGTTTTAAATCTTCCCTGAGTCAACACGTGGCACCTTTATCTGAGATTTTAATCTAAAGATTCATATTATTCTAATTAACAATTAGAAGCCCCCGGCCTCGACACCTCATCTAAAATGATGTCATCTTCAACACATCACTACAGGTAATAGCCTTTCGAGAATATAATAAGGAACTACCTTTCAAATCCACGAAGTGGTAAAATCCTGAAATATCAAATCTTAATTAATTAAATTAATCTCGATTAAATACAGTTAATAACTTCATACTTTGGAAGTTAAGACGTTTATCATCCCTCACATCTTGAAATCTTCGAAGTGCGAACTTTTGAAACATTTCAAAATTAAAAGGGGTTAATTAAAACTAAAAAAAATTATCTGATATTTAATCATTTTGCGGTTTAAGGTTTTGGAGATTCTATCTCAAGCTACTCATTAAAATCTCGAAGCTTGAATACCCAAAAATGTTTAAAGTTAAACATGATTAATTAATATCTTAAACAATATTATCTCATAATTAATTTCTCACGGGTTCACGATTCGGGAATTTTCAAACCTGTTTCATCCAAGTTCTCGATCACAAACCACCAATATTTATGGCATTAATCACAAACCAATGGCAATGATTTCAATATAGATTGCAGATCGCTGCCTAGATTTCCTCATTAAGGTAAATTAATTTTTCATCAGTAAAGGTACTCTTAAATCAATATGCTTAAGTTGAATAATAATATTGGGTTTTGAATTATATTTTCATTCTCGTAAAATAACAAGTTTTAAGCCAGCTGCATAAGCTCACACATTATCCTGTAGTAGGTAACACAGTTTTGATTTCATTAATATCATGGCACAATGAAAAATGGATAAAGAAGATGGTGAGAGTGTAAATTTGAACACATATGTTCTCTCAGACACTTCACCGAGAGCCATAGATACCGTGAAATACTGGACACAGGTGTTCGATATTATACAACACGAGTTGATAAATTTCCTAGAGGATTCAGGCGACGAAGTAACTGAAACCCATGCGACTAAACTCAGGGATATAACTAAGTCAGATATACACAAGTTGGTTTTCCAGCCGAGGCTCATGTTGTATAACAACATCTTAGGCTGGGCCCCGGAGAACATCGAAATTTCAACTAGGAGCATTTGCAATTCATAGAAGGTTGTTGTTGGATCTTTTTGACTGGAGCATATACAAGTAATGTATAAATTATCCCCAATTTTTAAATACAGTTACAATGTTGAATTCATAATGGAGTTTGACCAACAAAAGTGCACACAATATGGGAAAAAATACCTTGATTTAATCAAGGACTGGTGGGGGCATCCTGAGAAATTCAGAGCCGACACTCACATCATATATGTCATAACATCCTTAGATGCCCATATCATCTATGTGGCTATGATTCTATGTAGGATATTTGGGAAAAAGGACTCCTCTCATTTTATGTTGGCATGGGTACCAATTATGCATGAAGTTGTTGAGGGATATTCTTTCAACTAGGCCAAGATGTTATCAGGCAACCTGGCCAAAGAAATCATAGGGTACCAATTGGAAAATTCCAAAGGGGAAAATGCTCCTTTCTACATGTTGGCATACATCATGGATTCCCTTTTGTTTATCTCTCCTTTCCCTCTGATGAGCTACAGTTGGAACCTGACCAACGCCAAGCCTATCCATTTCTATCACTCGAAGTTGTGGGATGACAAATCCATATATTTCTTCTATGAAATCTGTCATTATGCAGTGGTGTCGATTCATATCACCCGATACAGTTTCCCACCTCCCAGAATTTTAGACAGAATCATGGATAAACTGGGAAAAATAACAAACTGGTATATTGAGGAAAACTTTTCCTATATTAGAGTTTTTGGGTGCGTGGTTCCCCCTCATGCTCTCCCAAAATTTTAACCAGATCGGTTGGTATGCCAAGAGATTGTAGCTCTAGAAGACGTCAAGTTAGTTGATATTGAGTTTAAGAGGCACGATCCCCATAAGCTTGTGGAAGCTCACCTGGCTCAATAAAATTTAAGGAAGTATGTGCACGAGATTTCCCCTCAGGACGAAGTACTCAAGGGAGTCAGGTCATATGAGGAAGTATTGAGTAGAGTTTGAACTCTATCTCCCGATCAATTAGCCAATTTTGAGAATTTTCAGAAGCATAGAAAGAATAGTTTTCCAAAGGTATTACAAGGGGAGCCAATAACACCTTCATCTACATAGGAAGCTATGCCTCAGGTATTAGAGGTAGGAACTTCTAACCAACAGAGTACTGAGGAAAATATGAAGAATGTCGAAGTCTCAATGTAGGGAGTGGATACATCATTACCAAACCCACCAAGCACTCAAACAACAGCTCATCTTGAAGATTTTCAAAAAAGGGATAGGATACATCATTGTCTACACCAAATAAACCGGATACCAACACAACAAAGAAACAACTATCCACAGAGATAGGTAGCCCCATTATGTCATTAACACCTTTACAGTCAAGTTAAGGAAATCCCAATGACCAAGTCATATTTATAGAGGACCTTACTCCGATTTCAGCCGAAGAAATGCCTCCTTCGGGCTTCTTTTCAATAATAAGAGAAGGGCCATAGTTAAAAGAGAAGTGCATAAAAAATATGGTACAATAGTCAAAAGGAAAAGAATGTTGTATGATGGACAGGGTCTAGATGATACAAAATTCTCTAGGGAAATGGCAGGCTCATTAGGTTCCTTTGCCACAGCCAATTAATGTTTAGTAGAAAATCTAGCGAATTAGCTAAAACAGAGAAATATATTGGTAAGGCAGTTGCAAGACTAGATGACGACCATGGAAAGGGATGTCAGAAATAATATGAACAAACAGTTTGAACAAGTCTTAGTCGATGACAGACATCAGATCCAACAACTGAAATCTAACCTCAATGAGCTCCATCAAAACTCACAGGACAACAGAGGGTTGATCACTCAGCAAGAAGAATTAATCAAGAAACTACAAGCCAATATATACTTGGCTGAAGGTACAATAATAGATATGGAAGCTTTCCAAGCTCAAGCATTGGAAGTACATGAGAAGTTGGAATCAACCCAACAAGATCCTTTTACAAAAGTGGAAGCCATTCAAAATTTTACTGGGTGGTAGACCTTTCTTTGAATAACATTTACATTAAAGAAAGGGAAGCTCATGCAACTCGGGATAAGTTTCAAAAGGCTATCTTTCTAGTACCAAAATATTATGTATCAACAGCTCCTCAACTATCTCTGTCTTAGAAAACAAGACGTAACATAATTTTCAAGGCCTGGGAATCAAATATTGCCAAAGGAAAAATATTGGCCAGAGAGGTACACAAAGCTTGTCTAGAAGAAATATCTTCACTAGACAAAGGTATACTTGAGGTTGAAGGAAATAATATCTCTGAAGCCCTGGGGAATATTGACATAGAAAGGAACCAATGTAACTCTAGGACAAGAAAAGAAGAGGCCATGACGACCATCCAGTAAATGAACCAAATTGATCTTATCCAAATAAAAAAAATGGATACTAAGTCCAAGCATGGAGTTACAAGACACATATTTGGGAGCAAAGAAGATACAAGAAAGGTTTCCCCAGATAGAAAATAAGTTATACATTTTTGAAGCAAATGAGGAAACTGCACCTTCTGGGTTGGTGGTACAATTAGTGAGAAGTTGCATCCAATGTGTCGAATACGGGAAAGCAAACACATATGGAAACAAATGATAAAACATGTGAATACGACTCATACAGGTCAGGATCAAATGACAGCTATTTCCAAGTAAAGGATGAGGAGAAGAAACGCCTCTACCAGCAAACGGAGAGACAGAGGAGAAGGCCAATGGAAGTTTTCAATTTTACATATTGTAAAATTTAGTATTTTTAGAATTATGAAAAGTCCAACCATTTTGAGTTGAGACCATTTTGTATAAAAACATAGATTAAAGACTTATTTATGGCTGCTTCTTGCCGATTGCAATAGAGAAAACTATCCTTATAGAGTATTAATACAAGTGTAGATAGAGATTCCAGGTTTTCTTAAATATGGGTTTTGTGTTTCTTTTGTTTTCCATTTCTCAGCATTCCTTTATGTATTCCTTGATAAATGTTTGGTTCCAATTTAGTACAACAACTACTATAATCACAAGGTATTAGTAATTTATTAAGTAAGCAACTTTTCCTCTGCATTTATTGTGAGTAAATCAAGACTTGCTTACTGTGCAGATTACTGCATTTTTTGCGTTATTCAAGGTTACACTATCTCTTTTCCTCTACTGAAAACAAGGTAGGACTCTTCAGTAATTGACGCCCTGCTATGTTTTACAGTTTTCTATTTTCATCTCATGCCATTCAATATTGAAATTTCAATTCAGATATGAAATACGACCTCTGTCCTGTCAAACTGTTAATTTCATCAAACATGATGGCATCTGGTAAACTAAAAGCCAAGGTTGAGACATGAACTAAAGAACCTAAATGCTTCAGGGAACAAGTAGGGCCCTCCAGATCTGGGAGGTCTACCGAAGAAAAAATGGATGACATGGATAATATAATCAAATATTTGTCAAACAAAATTTATAGAATTGAACTAGACCAAGCCAAACCTGATCCATTTTCTTGAAAATATTTCAGGAGAAATCCTAACCCTGAGACCCAACAAAGACAAGTAAAAAACAAAGATAAAAAAATACAAGGTCCTTTTAAAATTAAATTTTTTATAGGAGATGATATGCATAATTATGAGGGGCTAGAAGAGGATATAAAAAACCTTAGTGACGAAGACCAATAAACTCATCTAACTAGACAGGATTATGAAAGATCTCTAGACCAAGAGCCCATGTTTAGTAACGAGGAAAGTACATATAACCTAGGAGATTCTGCATATCAAGGAATCACTGAATCCATTATGAAAGAACTTCAACGGAAGTATAATTTAAGGCCGAGAGAAAAAATACTACAAGTGTTCCATCAAAAAAGATTATATTAAGAAACAAAGCAAATGAGGCGGTGGTTACTAAACCACTAGTTGAAAAACAAGTTGCCCAAAATAAAATTCTTGAAACCCTAGCAACAAATGTAAATGTGTTGAACATGCAAAAAATAGATCTAGCTAAACAATAATACATACATTTGCAGAGAGAATTGGAGAAAGAAGAAGAAGGAGAGAAAGAATGGAAGAATTCTCATTAACCATTATGAATAATGAATAATTTACACGTGATATGCTCTGTATATCTCAATGAGTTCGACTTGAGGTGAACCAATGCGCCATAGTGGTGGTATAGAGTGATCTGGACACACACCAACAGTTACGGGAGTGAACTACCACCTATTCTAGTCTCTCAGGCAGTTATGGGAGTGAACTGCCACCTAGTTGAGTTAACTAGCCAACTAGTCTTTAGTTAACTGTCTGAACATAGAGTAGTGAGGAGTTAACTCAGGGAATCAAGGCTAATGCACCACTTTGGTGATGATACCAAGGAAAGGTCGAATTAGTATGGTGATGATCCTAATGTTGCATGGTGATGATCTCAATGCAACATCTAAACTCAACTCAACTAGTCAAACTGAAGTGTCAGCTGAAAGAGAATATTCTCCAGGTGGAATATTCTACCCTAAAATATAGGAGACTAGATAATGACTAATTATGAATAATAAACAAGGAATAACCTTAGGAAAAATAAATTCTAGGTGTGTGTGAAGTAACTCCAACACCCCCCCTGAACATCACTATGGTGAAAATAAAGATTGGGTCCCGACAATGAGGCCATGTTAGGTATCCAAGTACAAAAGATACATTGAAAATAAAGTGAGGAAAGAGGGAAAACCTCATGGGAAAACACCCCCCTCAAGGTACAATGTATGTAAAAATAAGAACTACAGTTGCTAGGCAACTATGTCCTTCACTCCAAGACGACCTCACAGAGAATGGAATTTTTGCTAAGTGAAGGTCTTGGTGAAAATGTCTGTCGTTTTTTCTACTGAAGAACAGAACTATAAGTCGATGATCCCCTCATGTACTACGTCCCGGATGTAGTGAATGTGGATCTCGATGTGCTTCATCCACTGCCTCTGAACTAGATCTCTGTAGAACTTTAGAGTGCTCTGGTTGTCACAAAAGATGACAATCGACCAATGAAACTGAATGCCCAACTCAATGAGAAAATGTTGTAGCCTCGTAGACTGAATGGCTATGTTAACTCTCCCTCTATAATCTGCCTCGGCTGATGATAGAGCAATGGCAGCTTGCTTCTTGCTCGACCAATAGATAGGCCTGAATCCAAGACTGAGTGAGTAACCAAATGTGGACTTGCAATCAATGCTATCACCAGCCCAGTCGGAATAAGTAAACCCAATGAGATATAATGTATATTCTGTTTCATAATGAATCCCAAAGGTGATGGTGCCCTGTACATATCAAAGGATACACTTTGTAGCTTTCCAATGTAGCTCATGTGACTCTTGCATGAACCTAGAAACTGCACCAACTGCATATGAGAGGTCTGGTCTGGAGTGCGTGAGATACAACAAGATCCCCACTAGCTATCTGTATAGTGTGTTGTCAAATAATGGAGTCTCCCCTCCATCCTCAAGTTTGACTCCTGATAGGAAAGGAGTTAGAGAAGACTTGCAGTATGTCATGTGTAATCTCTCAAGGAGTTCTTGTACATACTTGGCCTGAGATAGTTTAATTCCTGATGCATCCTGATTGATCTCGAATCCAAGGAAAAAGTGTAGCAGACCCATGTACATCATCAAAAACCTGTCATGTAGAATCCTCTTGACTGCAGCAATCATTGAATTCGAGCAACCGATGATCAACAAATAATCGACATACAGAACTAAAAGTAGAAGTGAATCAACCGTCATGAGAATGTATACATTCGGGTCTGATTTACAATGTACAAAGTTTTGTGACAACAAGTAGGAGTCCATCTTGGCATACCATACCCTTGAAGCATACTTAAGGCCCTAAAGTGACTTCTTTAGTCGACAAACCAAATATGAGTCCTGCATAAATCCATGGGGCTTCTCCATGTAGATCTCCTTAGAGAGATCATCATGAAGAAATGCATTCTTCACGTCCATCTGATGGAATTCCCATCCCTTGGTTGCCACAATGGCAAGGGCCAATCAAATGGAATCCATATTTTCTACTGGAGCAAAGGTCTCATCATAGTCAATACCATGAACCTACTGAAAGCCTTTGGCAACAAGACTGGCTTTGTATCTCCTGATCTGTCCATCCGCTATGCTCTTGGTATTATAGACCCATCTTCATCTGATAAGTTTCCTCCCAGAAGGAAGGGGAACTAGATCCCAAGTCTAGTTCTTGAGTAGGGAGTTGTACTCCTCCTGCATGGAAGATTCCCAAAAGGGATTTCCAGTAGCCTCTCCATAAGACTATGGATCTGAAGACTGAACCAAGAAAGGATGCCTGGAAGGCAATGGTTCAGTGATAGTGAGTGCAACAAGAGGATCCTCAAAATTAGATCGAGTCCTCCTAGTATCGGCTGGATCACCTACGATATCCCTTGCATCCTGAAGAGTAGTTTGTACCCACTTCGGCCTCTGCTCTGGCTCTGCAACTACATCTGGATGCTCTGACTCTACATATGACTGTACTAAATTTGACTCTGACTCTAAATCCTCTGAGTCCTCTGAATCAAAACTATCATCTGAAGAAGAGTCGGCATGTCCATGCTCATCATCTCGGACAGGTGGAAGAGTGAAGGTGTCTGCATGCAGTTATTGAGGTACATGCAAGACACTTTCCTCAAATTGGACACTATGCTCAATGATGAGCTGGTCTGAGGAAAGATCAATAAGCCAATATCCCTTCACACCATTAGGGTATCCAACAAAAATGAACTCAGTGTTATGTGGATCAAGTTCCTTCCTCTTTTTAGAGTGAATCCGGGCCCATGCACGTGAACCAAAAATGCGAAAGTGGGCCACTTCTGGTTTGAGGCCACTCCAAGCCTCGTAGGGGGTCTTTCCTTGACAGATATATGGGGAAATATGTTTTGGATGTATGCTGCATAGTTAAGTGCTTCAGCCCATAGTCTCTGTGGTAGTGACTTTGCATGCAACATGCAAGATGCCATCTCCTTTAGAGATTGTTTTTTTTCCCTCAGCAACTCCATTTTTCTGTGGAGTATAGGGAACTAAATGTTGCATTTGAATCCCTGCCTCATGGTAAATATTATGGATCTCATCATTTACATACTCTCCCCCATTATCAGCTCAGAGGGCTTTGATCTTCTTTCTGGACTATGTCTCAACCAAGGCTTTGAAATCTTTGAGGTGTTGAAAGACCTCGGATTTTTGCCTGAGAAAGTAGATCCAAGAAAAATGTGAGAAATCATAAAAAAAAATGAGAACAAACCTCACTTTGTTGATGGATGGATGTGGAAAAGGACCCATAAGGTCACTGTGGATCAGATCTAAAGGTGTGGAAGCTCGTTGAGACTTTCCTTTGTCGAATTTCTCTTGAGGGTGTTTCCTGAGAAGACATCCCTCGCATACTCCCCTTGAGAAATGGATTTTTGGTAGACCATCAACTAATATGTGCTTGCTAAGCTGTTGCATGTATCTGAAATTCAAATGTCCAAACCTTTCGTGCCATATCCTACTACTTTCATCAACATGAGTATGCAGTAAAGCAAAATCAAGTTCAATGAATTCAGAAAATGTATACAATCTAGACTGATGAGTTACCTCACTGGTAGCAACCCTGGAGTTGGTTTTCATGTCATAGATTTCCATGACACTTGGTGTGAATATGAATTTATTTCCATTGCTATAATTCATCATCTGATATATGGAGAGAAGGTTGACATAAAGCTTGGGAACATGCAGCACATTCTCGAAACTTTTGTTGGTTAGTTCAATCCTTCCTTTGTCGGTGACTTCGACAGAAGAGTTGTCCCCCATCAGAATGGGAGGAACTTTCCATGCATCCAATGAATAATATACTTCTTTTGAGGTAGCCATGTGATGTGATTCTCCTAAATATACCATCCAAGCATCGACGGAGGAGTTGATGGCAATCAAGGCATGGCTAGAATTGCCTTTCTTGGAATTCAGATCTTCTGGCTTCCTCTTCTTTGCTCCCTCGAGGATGCGATACCCAAGGTTTTTTTTCCTGAAGTACCTGAGACATTTGATATATTTGTTTTTGCATGCATGTGGATTCCAAATGGAATCCTTTGTGACAATATGTGCATTTCTCTCATTTTCTTCCCTTTTCTCCTTTGGATCTGAAGGCATCAGTGAAGGGTTTTGTGTACCCTTCCTTCTTTGTATGTGCATGAGATTTTTGATTATATTTATCTTTAGATTTCTGATATTTTTGGCTTCCATCATGCACAGTGAGTGCATGCGCCCTTGGGCCTTTGATTGTGCCCATGTTGATGAGCTTGGTTTGCTCTTGTGTCAAGGATTCGATAAATTCCTCAAGAGAAGGCATCTTCTAGGTGGCTCCAGAGGCAAATATGACAATATGGAATGTAGATATGAATAAAAATAATTTAGGACCAATCTTGGAGAGAATGGTGAGAACCATTTGTTTCTCCTTCTTTGATTTATCAACCCCACAAGCTTTGAGTTGCGACAGTAAATCATTGAATTTTGTAAAGCAATCTTGGATATTTTCGAATCTTTTTGGATCCAATGTGAGTAGATCCACCTTTATCATGTGTCCTCTCATCTCATCCTATTTTCTAAAGAGCCCTTCCAAGATTTTCTAGGCTTAATTGGGAGTCTTACAGGAAGATATGTGGAAACGGAGATCAGGAGAAATAAGACTGCAAATTGTTCCGAGTGCCTCATCCATAAGATTTAAGTACTTGTATTTTTCTATGGTTGATGTCAGCTCTGTATATGTATTCATGGTTAACCTGTACAAACCTCTAGATCATAGATGTATGTGTATTTTCTCCTTCCATGCAAAATAGTTGTAAGGTGTAAGAATGAATTCTTTTTGGAATTCCATCTTTCTGCTATCTTCAATCTTTTGTACCTGCAAACAATTTTGGTGTATCTTTTTCTTAGGATTCCATCGGCTCTGATACCATGTAAATGTGTTGAACCTACACAAAATATATCTATCTAAACAATAATACACACATTTTCAGAAAGAATTGGAGAAAGAATAAGAAGGAGAGAAAGAATGGAAGAATTCTCATTAACTGTTATGAATAATTAATACTTTACACACGATATACTCTGCATATCTCAATGAGTTCAAATTGAGGTGAACCAATGTGCCATAGTGGTGGTATAGAGTGATATTTACACACACCAGCAATTACAGGAGTGAAGTGCCACCTATTCTAGTATCTCAGGCAATTATGGGAGTGAACTGCCACCTAGTTGAGTTAACTAGTCAACTAGTCTTCAGTTAACTGACTAAACATAGAGTAGTGAGGAGTTAACTTAGAGAATCAAGGATAATGCACCACTATGGTGATGATACCAAGGAAAGGTCTAATTATGATGGTAATTATCCCAATGTTTCATGGTGATGATCCCAATGTTGCATGGTGATGATCCCAATGCAACATCTAAACACAACTCAACTAGTCAAACTGAAGTGTCAACTGAAAGAGAATATTCTCCTAGTGGAATATTCTCCACTAAAATATAGGTGACTGGATAATGACTAATTATGAATAATAAACAAGGAATAAACTTAGGAAAAATAAATCCTAGGTGTGTGTGAAGTAACTCCAACAACACAAACTAAGAAAACAGATAATAATGAAGCACAAGCTACAACTAGAGAAAGCGAAAAAGAAACTAAAGGTTTTAGTTTAGAAAATGAAATAAATAAAATTAAAATCCCCATGCCTCTGGTTGAGCTCGCTAAGAATCCAATTTATAAAAAACAAATTGCTAAAATGATTAATTTTTCTGATGCAGAATGTTATGCAGATGTAATAAATTTAGAAGATGAAAAGCCTACGATTATGTTTGGTCTACACATTGAAAATGCTAAGGATTATGTAGCTCCTTTTTATATTACCTTAACTGTGCATGATCATTTACTTCATAATTGCATGTTATATTTTGGGGCCTCTCACAACTTAATGCCTAAACTTATCATGGAAAAGTTGGGCCTTGAAATCATTAGACCTTATCAGGACTTATATTCTTTTAATTCCAGAAAGGTTAAGTGTATGGGCATGATCAAAGATCTGGTAGTGAATATTGCACAGATTCCTGTAAAGAGTATTCTTATGGATGTACTCATTGTTGATGTCCCTGTCAATTATGGCATGCTTTTATCTAGGTCTTGTGGCACAAAACTTGGTGGATCACTTCAACTAGACATGACATACACTGCGATCCCTATTTTTGGTGGACAATTTACTCGACTATACAAAGAGACTAGGCTTGCATATACTGTAAGTGACCCTGAAAACCCAAACAACTATCCAGTCTATGCTGCCGATCAGGATCTAAGAAATTGAATTTTATCATTAGACGCTGATTTTGATGACTATATAGAAGAGGAAAACAAAAAAATAGAAAAAGCATAGAAAAGTTTAAATAACAAAGAAGGAGTATGGAAAAAAAAAATTGATGACGCTTCATCCTACGAAGGGGTAGGGGTAGGGGTGTTATTTGTTGCAGCTGGATATGAATATGTCATTCCCTTTTCATACAGGTTACAGTGGGAAATCGATTATACAAATAATGTCTTTGAGTACGAAGCTCTGGTCTTCGGATTGGAGGTTGCCAGGAAATAAAAAATTGAAAATCTAATAGTTTATGGTGATGCAGAACTTATTGTAAAACAAATAATGCAGCAATATCAAGAAAAACATTCAAGGCTAAGGTCATATAAAAATTGTGCCTGGGATCTGATTGAGAATTTCTTCTCATCATTTAACATTCATAACATTCCCAGAATGGAAAATCGATAGGCAGACTCCTTGGCCAAAGATGCTACGAATTTTATGCCTCCTACTATCCTAAAACTAAATTATCATATAGAAATGAGGCAAAAACCTTCAATCCCAAATAATGTGAAACATTGGCAGACCTTTAAAGATGACGAGTAGATTAAAAAAATTCTAGAAATGGTCGATGAATTCTCTGAGACTCATATAGATCAAGAGAACTAGAACGATCCTATCTAGATTATGCAAGAAGGTGAAGAGCCTAAAAAGTTCCAAGATAAGATCACGAATCATTGAATGCTTGTACTTAAGAACAATTAGATCCATAGAGGACTGATACCCTTAGAGAGGTTGTTTGACAAAGATGACATACCCTTGAAATCTACCCTACGAACTCAACCCGAGGAGGTTGAAGACTGTGACATAGGAACTAAACAAGAACTGAAGATAGTCAAGTTATCTAAATACCTTTCAATTCAGGAGAAAAACAAATATGTCAAATTTATTAAAAAATACAAAGACGTATTTTCCTGTTCCTATGATGATTTAAAAACTTATGATACCTCTGTGATTGAACACAAGATTCCTTTGAAACAAGGTATCAAACCTTTTAGAAAAAAGTTGAGATAGATAAACCCTATCCTCTTACCTGTAATAGAAAGAGAAGTCAATAAGATTCTCGACGCAAAGATTATTGTCCATCTTAGGTATTCTGAATGAGTAGCAAATATGGTACCCGTCAGAAAGAAAAGTGGAGAAATTAGGCTTTGTGTGGATTTCAAAAATTTAAACTAGTCATCCCTAAAAGATAACTACCCACTGCCAAAAATGGATCATGTCCTGGAAAAATTAGTTGGAGAAAAAAGAATGTCGATGATCGATGGATTCTTAGGTTATAACCAAATTGTTGTCCACGAAGATGATAAAGAAAAAACTTCATTCACTACTCCATCGGCAAATTTCATGTATGATAAAATGTCGTTTGGTTTGATGAATGTAGGGGCCACCTTCCAAAGAGAAATGGATATAGATTTCATTAGTGAGAGAGATAAGTTTGTCTTTATTTACTTAGATGATCTAACAGTCTTCTCGAATTCTGATGCAGAACATTTGTTTCATCTCAAACAAACTTTTGAGAAATGTCGAAAAATTGGTTTGTCTCTAAACCCTAAAAAGTCTCATTTTGCTATGCAAGAAGGAATACTTCTAGGTCATATGGCTTTGAAATATGGAATAAAGGTTGATCCCAAGTGAATCGAGGCTAATCACACAATCAACATTCCTAAAAATGAAAAAGAAATCTAGTCTTTTTTAGGTAAAATAATTTTTTTGAGAAGGTTTATCCCTAACTTTGCTGAAATTGTCAAATTAATCATAGATATGATGAAGAAATACAATGAAATCAAATGGAATTCTGAAGATAAAGCATCATTCGAGCAAGTTAAGAAAGCTATAAGTGAAGCTCCAATATTAGCTAGTCCTCACTATACTAAGGAATTCCTGATCTTTTCTTTTGCATCGGAACATACTATCACAACAGTACTTCTCCAAAAGAATAAAGAAGGTTTCAAGCAGTCGATTACGTTTTTCAGTAAAAATCTCAGAGACGCCAAATTAAGATACAATATACTGGAAAACGAAGCCTACACTATGGTGAAAGATATCAAATCTTTCAGGACATATGTACCGCACTCCAGAATAATTGCTTATGTGCCAACAAGCTCTTTTAAAGATATATTGGTACAGTCAGACAGTGATGGTAGAAGAGATCGGTGGTTAGCCAAAATTCAGGAATTCGATCTAGAAGTAAAATTGACCAAGCTGGTCGAAGCTCAGGATTTGGCAAAGATATTAGCAGAGTAGAATTTCAGAGAACTTGGGATAAATCATCTGGAATCACATGGACCTGTTCCATACATAGGAGAACTTGACGATCAAACCCCTAGAGTCCATATCGAGGATAAATTTTCTTCCTGTGACTGGTATCGCGATATCAGTTCATATATCCTTACCCTTCAATGTCCAAGCGATATGACTCCATCAAATGCAATAATGTTGAAACTACGCATGATTAAATAATGTATCATCAAAGGACAACTGTATTGGAAAGATCCTCTAGGTTTCTTACTACGTTGTCTAACAGAATCTGATATAGAGGATCTCATAAATGAATTTCCCAAATGAGTGTGTGGAGGAGATCATGCCTGGAGGGCCACGACCTACAATATTCTAAGAGATGGATATTATCGGCCAAAGATATTTACCGATGTCAATGCTAAAGTCAGAGCCTGCAACCCTTTCCAATTGTTCTCTGGCAAGAAAAGTATCCTTGCATTACCTTTGGTCCCAGTCAGGACAGAGACTCCTTTTCAACAATGGGGCCTAGACTTCATAGGATAAATCCACCCATCGTCAGGCACCCAATATAAGTGGATTTTAACTTTTATCAATTATTTCACAAAATGGGTGGAGGCCATTCCAACTCGAAATGCCACAGATTCTATAATTATAAACTTTTTGGAAGAGAACATCCTATCCATATTTGGTTTCCCCCGAAAAATAGTTACGGACAACACCCAAGCATTCAAATCTATGGAAATGATAAGTTTTTGTCAAAAATACAACATTGTGCTGGGACATTCTACAACCTATTATCCTTAGGGAAATGGGTTGGCCGAATCATCCAAAACAATATTGATGAATATAATAAAGAAAGTATTAAGGGAGAATAGAAAGGTTTGGCACGTTCACCTAAATTACGCCTTTTGGGAAAATCGGATCGGCACTAAGAAATCAATAGGCATGTCTCCTTTCCAAATGGTTTATGGCACCGACGTTGTCCTCCCTATTAATCTATCTCTTCCAGTAATAAAGTTGTGGCAATATGCGAATGAAGATCCAAATGACATAATGAGGAGGAAAAACCAAATAATTGAAGTCCAACAAAACAATGCCGAAGTCGATGTCAAACTTCAAAAATACCAAGATAATATGAAATCCCTTTTCGACAAAAAAGAGAAAGATAGGGAATTTCTTCCTGGTGATTTAGTTTTGAAATGGGATGTCAGGAAAGAAGATCCAGGTAAACACTATAAGTTTTATCACCTCTGGTTTGGACCATTGAGGATTGCATCTACAGAGGATAAGAATCCATTCCTACTAGAGAATCTCGATGCGAATTTTTTTGACACCCCTATAAACGGGAGCTATCTAAAACATTTCATGCAATAAAAAAATTTCACAGTACCATTGTATATAGTGGTTTGGTTTCTGTATACTTTCGCAACTTTATTTTCCTTCATAGGATACCTGAATTTTACTTTTTATAAACCTAGTTTTATTTAATACTTCAAAAATAAAAAAATAAAATGTTTGTACTGTATATCATTTCTATTTTGTGGAACTCTCTGATTATTTCTTTTTGCAGGACATTTATCATCAGATGAGGAATAAGGAGATATCGAAATTCAACGCTCAATTTTCAGAATAATTTTTTTCTCTCAAACAAGTGATGAATTAATAATTGGTTAGGTTTCAAATATAAATGAAATCCAAGGTATGAACTTCTATGCTTATTTTTCAATCTAAAATGCTAAAATAAATCTCATCGAATCTTAGCATAATTCTACTCATGTAAAAATGATCACCTGATCAAAGATCGGAAAA
This sequence comes from Picea engelmannii, assembly GCA_009831015.1. Lineage (NCBI taxonomy): Eukaryota > Viridiplantae > Streptophyta > Pinopsida > Pinales > Pinaceae > Picea > Picea engelmannii. Next base: position 778,573 of record ML784066.1, on the reverse strand, counting down.
GTTTAGATCTGAAAACCTCCAAATAAAAATAAAATGAGATAAAAATAGAAATAAGAGAAGTTGGTAATCGAAAAGCGGATTGTGTGGAAGTGAGATTCTTTTATGCCAAACCCTCTCATCCCTCATTCTATTTCACTTTTCCTATCTCTCGGCTTTTACTCTATTTTGATTTTCACGACCTGTCCTTAAATCTTCATAACCTGTCCTTAAATCTTCATAGAAAGAAAAGATTTCTCCCTGACTTTGAAAACTTAAAGACATATCTTTAAAACAAGACTAGGTGAAAATATTTATGTTCTTTTGATTCCAACTTAAAGAAAGTATGTCTAGGCTAATCCTGATAACTTTATCTCTTCTATCATATTTTTACTAATAAACCTGCTCAAGGAAAATCCCTAGAAAATAAAAGTTCCCAATAAAATATTCCCTATAGGAAAAGATGTATTGAAGATCGAGAGAGATCTAGCTCAAACTACAATAAAAAATTGTTGTCAGGCCTTCATTGTCAAATCTTAAGCAGATATCATCCCTATATGACACATACAAGTTGATTTCCCCCACTTCAAAAATATATAAAACATATAAGATAGATGGTGAAAGAAAATTCATAAATTGATTGCCCCCATCTACTCCAAGACAAATGGTGAAAGGAAATTCGTAAAATTGATTTCCCCAATTTTGCCCAAAAGAGATGATGAAAGGAAATTCATAAAATGATTGCCCTCTTCTCAAATAAAATGAAAAAATGTTATTTGAAGTGGTGAAAGGAAATTCAATGGGAGATGTAGATAAATTCACTGGGGTACTGAATGGGCTCGTTGGTAGTGAAGAAATATCTATGATATCTGTAAGGTTGTCGTACATGTATAAACATACTCTGGTAGCTAGTTCTCTTTCCAATAATATTTGCATTCTATATCGACCAGGGATTCCCTGAATAAATTATTAAAATTACTTTTCCTTGAAGTGAAAAAAATCGACCGAAGTATGATAGTTCAGTTAAAGTTTTTTTGATTATCTTAAGCAAATCTAGAATCAATTTCAGAAAAAGGAAACTTATTAATAGCCTAACTTGAGATTAGTAATTGATTGTGTTTTGAAAGTTTTCTGAGACACGGCTGAAGTCTGATTTTTCTCTGTATAATTTTCCCAAATTTGTTCCCCATGAACACAAAAATGACTCCATTTACCTAATGAAGGCACTTAGTATACTATTCTTCCATGCCTCATAGGGAGACACGATCCCCAGATGGAGCCCATGTTGAAACATATATATTTCTAAACTTTTGGACTTTAAATAAATTTCATTCCTGGTTAAATAAGAATAAGACTTGCATGATATACGTCGTTGATGAAGTCTTCCATCTAAACAAATGATCCTAAATATCTTTGGATTTGAGGAGCTGCCAAATGGTTAAAGAGATAAGTCGCTAGAGGTCACTTTGGAGCTTCACGCTTTAGACGTTTCAAAAAGTCATAACTTTAAAAAGCCCGAAACCCAAATATATATGTTATCACTTTTTCACCAACTTTTGAAAGACATGAGTCATGGTACACATGTACGTTTTAAATCTTCCTTGAGTCAACACGTGGCACCTTTATCCGAGCTTTTCATATAAAAATTCACATGATTCTAATTAACACTTGGCACCCCCTAGCCTCGACACGTCATCTAAAATGACGTCATCTTGGACACATCACTACGGGTAATAGCCTTTCGGGAATATAACAAGGAACTAAATTTCAATTCCATGAAGAGGTAAAATCCTGAAATATCAAATCTTAATTAATTAAGTTAATCTCGGTTAAAGACGGTTAATAAGTTCATACTTTGTAAGTTAGGACGTTTATCATCCCTCACATCTTGAAATATTTGAAGTCCGAACTTTTGAAACATTTCAAACTTAAAAGGTGTTGATACTGAGAGGGGGGTGAATCAATATCAAGTACAATTTAAAAACATTTTTCAACTTATACTTAAACCATTAAATTATATCCAATGAGCAATGAACAATATTATAAGAGTTACACCAATACACCACAATACACCATGCACAATATATGAGAAATAATCAATAGTTTTTTTTTTTCAAGGGAAGTAATGACTTCCAAAGGTAGCTATAGCTTCCAAATGTAAAGGGAGGGATAAAAATCCAAGAGGAAGATAAAATCCTCCAATATCAAGAGAGATTTGAACTCTCTATCCTTGCCCCTTCCTTCCACCCAAGAATATATGAGAGATCATAAAACTTTACATTAAATCATCACCATCAACCAATCATCACATAGAACCTGATAATGCTTTCTGAGACTTCTTCAATTTCTACAATTATTCAATTCTTAGAGTACTCTGATCTTATAGATAATGTTACTCAATGTATTCTCTGAAACGCCTCCAATTTTCACTCCTTGAATCCTTCCCAAAAAGAGGTTATAGAAAGAATGGTAGACTTTATTCAATTCTGGTATGTTCAGAAGACCCAACTTGTATAGCATGCCCCGCGCTCAATATTTAACATATGATTCTGAAACTTGTACACAAGAAACTAAAGTCTGTACTCTTTCCAATGGAAGTGGTCCCACTTCATTTGGATTCTATATGAAAAAGTTATGACTNTTTTACCCAGAACACCTGTTTATTGACTAGTTTCAGGACTGGTCACAAACCCTATATTCCACATAGTGTATCTCCATAATTATAGAGAATAAAGAGCTGAAATTTTTACCAGAGGTACCTTGATATTTCCTCTCAATACCATAGAAATTTCACCATCTGAATCGTTCTAGAAAAACAGTTATAGCAAAAATGGTAAGATGATCTGAAAATAACATAGCTTAGAACACATCACCAAAAGACTTCATCCTCCCTTGAAATCCGACCTTCTTTTACTTCTTCTTCCCTATGAATTTCGACTTGTATCAAATGAATGTATAATGATATTTATTTATACCATTTATGTCACTTCCTTTTAACATTAGGGCCGACCTGACACTTTCTTATTTTTTAATTATTTTCTTTAATTATTTTCAGGGCCTACATGTACTTCCTCTTTCAATTCACTTTGTCATCTTCAAAAATTCATTTATCCTCAACCATGAGGATCCATGTGACGTGCCACATACCACCAGAACCGAAGGATGTATACTATCCATTCATGGGTGTTGTATATGCATGTGCATTTTCCTTCATGTCCAAATACCTTTATCAATCTTGTGGTCCAAAACCCATGACTAGGGTTGACATCAATGACACCAATCAATATTCCAACAATCTCCCCCTTTGTCATTGATGGAAACACTCATGCTTCCCCTATCATCATGATCCCAATTTATCTCCCCCTTTGACATCAATGGAAAAGGGTATGGCTTCTCCCCTGAGTTTAATGGAAAAAGCTAACCTTCTTCTTTGGGGCTGATCGCCCTAAACATGTGGCACTCAATAATACTTCATCCTTATTTTTGGTCTTTGGGACGTTTTCTTCCTTAGAATCCTTTTGTGTGGCTTTTTTCTTCTCTCTCTTCTTCATGTCTAGGATGTATATGTTGTTCGGTCTTCTTGTTG
>ML784066.1:723202-737466 GCA_009831015.1 Picea engelmannii | reverse complement strand
CCTTCAATACTTAGGCTCCCTGGCCTAACAAAACTCATAAGCCTACAGCTTATACAAAACTTGGCTCACCAGCCTATAGAACATATTTACAATTCTTTGCATATGCATGATCTGCAACGGGGCTCGGCCTTGGGGACACTACACATTCCATTCCCCTTGTACCCGGAAGCCTTCCCCCCAATATCCATCCATATCGCCACCCCTTCTCACAAAAAATGAAATTCAGAAAATGGTCTAGGAACTCCTTAATGTAGGTGTTATCCATCCTAGTACGAGCCCCTACTCTTCTCCTGTAGTCATGGTCCTGAAGAAAGAAGGTTCTTGGAGAATGTGTCCTAACTTCCGTGCCCTCAATAAACTGACCATTAAAGACAAATTTCTCGTTCCTGTCATTGATGACCTCTTGGATGAATTGAGTGGCGCCCAATTCTTTACTAAACTTGATCTTCACTTGGGCTATAACCAAATACATATGAAAAAGGAAGACATTCCCAAGACAACCTTTTGCACTCATGAGGGCCACTATGAGTTTTTGGTCATGCCCTTTGGCTTGTGTAATGCCCCCTCCACTTTCCAAAGCCTCATGAATCATGTCATCCGTCCCTTTATCTGTCATTTTGTCTTAGTTTTCTTTCATGATATCCTCATCTATAGCAAAACATGGACATACCATCTTACTCATGTGGATCAAGTTCTCCATCTACTCTGTCAGCACCAACTTTTCCTGAAACAGTCTAAATGTGATTTTGGTGCCTCAAAACTAGAATACTTGGGTCATCTGGTATGCAAGACTGGCCGAACCCAAAGACTCTCAAAATCTTGTGTGGATTTCTGAGCTTAATAGGGTATTATCGCAAGTTTGTTAAGAACTGCGAAAATATTGCAGCACCTCTCATGGCTCTCCTGAAAAAGAACTCTTTCACTTGGATTCCAGGCGCTGCACATGCTTTTCAAACATTGAATATGGCCATGTGCACCACTCCGGTTCTGGCCCTTCCTGATTTCACAAATACCTTTGTATTGGAATGTGATGCCTCAAGGAAAGGAATCGACATTGTCCTTATGCAAGAGGGTCGACCTTTGGCCTTCACCAGCAAGCAACTGTCTAAAAGGAATCTGGAAAAACCCATTTATGAAAAGGAAATGTTGGCTATTCTGCATGTCGTTGATCTGTGGTGCCCTTATCTCTTGGGGAAACGCTTCCAAATTAAGATCGACCATCAAAGCCTCAAGTACTTTCTGGAACAACACATTTCCTCCCAGGAGCAAAAAAAATGGGTGACTAACCTCTTTGGATATGATTATGAGATCATTTACAAGAAGAGAAAAGGCAATGTAGTGGCAGATGCATTGTCCTGAAAATATGAAGCTGTGTGCCAAGAATGGCTTCAAGATCCCAAAAGTTCGCATCTTATCTAGCAATTGCAGACCAAGGCTCCGGCTCCCCCAGGGTACTCTTGGATCCAGGATGAGCTTCACTACAAATTCCATTTGTATTTAAGTAAACAATCAAAGATTAAATCCACGGTACTTTCGAAGTTTCATGCTACACCCACAACGGGGCACTCAAGGTTCACCAAAACATATGACAGGATCAAACGTTCTTTTTTCTGGGATGGTATGAAATAGGACATCCGTAATTTTGTCGCTGAATGTGAGGTGTGTCAATGAAACAAGGGAGAAACAGTCAAATCTCCGGGCACACTACAACCGCTTCCGATTCCACCTGCTATTTGGAAGGATATCTCTATGGACTTTATTACTGGCTTACCCAAATCAGGGAATAAATCAGTCATAATGGTGGTTGTGGATCGCCTTTCCAAGTATGCTCATTTCTACGCTCTTAAACACCCATTTATTGCATCCACGGTGGCTCAAATTTTCATGGACCAGGTCTTCAAGCTTCATGGCATGCCGCACTTTATTGTTTCTGATCGTGACCTAACTTTCACAAACAATTTTTGGCAAGAATTTTTTAAGCTACAAGGCACCCAATTGCATCTCATCTCAGCTTATCATCCCCAGACTGATGGTCAAACGAAAGTTGTCTACAAGTGTTTGGAAACATATCTAAGGTGTTTTGCCTCTAAAAACAACACCAGTGGGCTCAATGATTACCCATAGCCAAATGGTGGTATAACACTTCCTACCATATAGCTACTCGCATGACTCCTTGTGAAGCAGTATATGGACAGAAGCCACCTTCAGTTCTCTCATACTTACCGGGAACCTCGAAGGTCCAGGCAGTTGACCAAACACTTAAAGTTCAAGAGGATATTCTTCGTACCCTTAAAGAGAACTTGGTCATGGCACAGAATTGCATGAAGAAACAAGCAGATCAAGGTCGCTCTGAACATAAATTTGCAGAAGGGGATCAGGAGTTTCTGCGACGGCAACCATATAAGCAAACTTCCCTCAAGGCCGAGCATTCTCAGAAGCTAGCGCCCAAATTTTATGGTCCTTATACAGTTCTCAAGCATGTGGGACAAGTCGCATATTAGTTATCTCTGCCCAGTCAGTCGAAGCTACATCCTATGTTTCATGTTTCATGCTTAAAGAAGGTTATTGGAACCAGGTGCCAAATTCAAACCAACCTTCTAGAGTTAGCTAAAGAAGGATCCATTTGGCTACAGGCAGAAGCAATTTTGGACCAGCATGAGTGTCGCCTGCGTCAGAGAATCATCAAGGAAGTGCTCCTCCAGTGGAAAGATACGACTCCAGCAGATGCCACTTGGGAACCTACTACCATTCTGCAGTAGTTTCCACATCTCAAGCCTTGAGGACAAGGTTGTTTTTAAGGGGGCAGACATGTTAGGGTCCTAACCTGCACATAGGTAGATCAATATATTTGGATGTAATAAAGGTCAATATTGATAAGTCCTTTCAATAAAATAGAATAAGGCGGATGTAAGAAGACCTAATAGAAGCTTATGCTTCTAGAAGGATCCTCCTCTAGATGCTTCTCTTGATAGACATATTTAGTATAAATAAGGGTCGAGGGTATGAAAACCCTAGCTTGGAGATTATTGTAATAAAGCGCTGCTCGACTGGAGGTTGCCCCCTCGAAGAGGCCTGTGAACATTTCTTTCTGAATCAAAGTGTTATTTCTCTTGTTGTTCTTATATCATTTATGTGTTATTGTGGAGTTTATGCTGGTTATATTACTATTATTCTGCCATTTCTAGCATTTTATTTCTATTTTGCATATTTATTATATCTGGTATCTTGCAAGTATCCACCTGGAACATGTGTAGGGCTTCAGACATCCACAAAAGTGTAGAATCCACAATTACAAAGAAGTATAGAAGAACGAGTTGAACTAAAAATGGACAAGAGGAGCCAGTTGGAATAGGTGGGTGGCCACCAATATCCACCTGGATCAATCCTCCCTCTTAGGAAGAAATGGTCTCCATTGCGTTGAGTTCCCCCATCAGGTGAAGAAACTTTTGCTAGATTTGGCCCCAGGTGAGCCACCTGCCTTGGTGTAGGAGATGCCCGACCTTGACAAACCGATAAGGTTGGATCCTCTGCTGGCAAGTGCCCTTGACCTGTGTGTCCATTATCTGATCAGTGGATTCTTGTTCCATGCAGTCAAGGTTTAGCTCTTTTGGTGTTAGATGTTCTGCGATTTCTAAGGTGTCTAATAATGGTGGAAAATATGGCCAAAGGAGGTCCACATTGAAAACTGGGTGTAGGCCAAGGAAGGGTGGAGTGTTGAGCTCAAAAGAATTGCTACCCATAGCCTTGGTGATAGTGTAAGTTCCATAGAAAAGTGGGTGGAGCTTTCGATGGGGCCTTGTGAGACGCTCCTTCTACAAATGTAACTAGACTTTGCCACCAACCTGAAACTGGTGCGATACCCTGTGTTGATCATGGCACTTCTTGTACTTAGAATTGGATTTCTTCAAAATATCTTAGACTTGTTGGCGGATGTCTTGAATCCGCTCAATGAATCTGGTGGCTTTGTCAGTCTAAGACTAAACATGGGAAGAGTCTGTCTGTGTAATAGCAAGAGGTAGTGCAACATCAATGGGACTCAAGGGTTGGAATCCCCATCCCACCTGAAATGGGCTATGGTCGGTGGAGCTATGGAGAGACCTATTGTAATTGTGTTGAACATACTGGAGGCTCTCATCCCATGTACATGGATTCTTAGAGTTGTACATGCACGGGATGTGCACAATCATTTGATTGAAGAGCTTTGTTTGGTCCTCTCTTTGGGGGTGGAAAGCATTGGATTTAGTGATCTTGGTGTCCAACATTGACTAGAGACTTGACCAAAATGTGCTAAGGAACCTATCATCCCAGACGGAGATGATGGTCTGTGGTATCCCAAAATGGACCCACACTCGTTCAAAGAAGAGCTTAGGAGTACTTTCCGCTATGATATTTTTCTTGCAGCCTGTGAGGATGGCCATCTTTGAAAACCGATCAATGACCACAAATACACAGTCATTTCCTTGCTTGGTGGACGGAAGGCCAGACATGTAATCCATTCAGATGGATTCCCAAGGCTTCTTGAGAGTAGGAAGAGGGGTGTATAAGCCTTTCTTCTTGATGGTTGGTTTGGAAATGGCACAAGCAATGCAAGATCTGATATACTTGCTCACATCCTGTTGAAGTTTTGGCCAATAAAAATGTTTCTGAAGAATGGCCACGGTTTTCTCCATGCCAAAATGCCCTGCCATCCGACTGTAGTGAGATTCCCAAATCATATTTTCACGCTCGCTTGTAGGAACATAGAGATGGCCTAGATGTCATAATAGTCTATCCTAAATGTGAAAATTAGTGATATTCGCACATGTACCCAAGACCTGATAGGTCATGGCCAAGTTCGGATCTTGATAATAAATTTGGGGCCACTCAGATGCCTCAAGTCCACAAGAATGGAGAATAGTGGTGAGTGTAGCCACAAGAGGTCGATTGAGGAAATCAATGACACCATTTAAGATCCATGTCTTATACTCGAAGTTGGGATGGAACTACTGCAGGTAGGTGGACCACTTCTGATGGAGGTCATTTTGCAATTTCCCCTGTGTTTGTATGAATTACAAAGGCGTGTGATCAGTGTGGATGATTGTGTCCTTTCCCAGAATGTAATGTTTCCATTGATGACAAGCTTGTAAAATGGAATACATTTCCTTGTCATAGGTGGGGTATTTCCGGACAACATCTAAGAGTGTCTCACTATGGCATGCCACCAAATGACTGTGCTGAGTGAGAATTGCACCTACAACATATTCATATGCATTAGTCTCAATCTCGAATGGTTGTTGCAGATCGAGAAAGGAGAGTACTAGAGATGAACACAAGCCATGCTTTAGATCATTGAATTCTCGTTGTTGTTCCTTACCCCTCACGAAATTTTCCTTGCCACTTCCCTTGGTCACCTTTTCGAGGGCCCATGCAATATGGTAGAATCCCAACATGAACCGTCGGTAGAAGTTGGCAAGTCCCAAGAAGCTTCAAAGATTAGTTAGTGTGGTCAAGGCTAGCTAGTCACATATGACTTGGATCTTAGCTGGATCGACATGTACCCCATGCTCATCAAGAATGTAGCCCAAGTATTGGACCCTATTCATGCCAAAAGATCATTTTTCCAGGTTGGCATATAGCTTGTGTTGCAACAAAGTGCTTAGAACCTATTGAATATGCTGCATGTGCTCCTCCCAAGTTTTGTTGAAGATGACGATGTCATCCAAATATACCACCACAAACGAGTTAGTGAAGGGTTTCAATACATCATCCATCAACCTCATGAAAGTGGTTGGTGAATTTTTTAAGCCAAAGAGCATGACCTTCCATTCGAAGATACCTTCTTTAGATTTGAAGGTTGTCTTCCATACATCAGTTGGTTCGTTGGGAACCTGGTGGTAGCCAGACTTGAGGTCAATCTTGCTGAAGGAATTTTCCCCCTTGAGTTGGTCAAGAAGGTCATCAATCCTGGGAATTTGGTATCAGTTCTTGACTGTGATTTTGTTTAAGGATCTGTAATCAATGCAGAGTCACCAATTCCCATCCTTCTTCTAGACCAGTACAATCAGGATTTTGCAAGCGGAGGAACTGGGTCTGATGTTCCCCTTTTGAATAAGATCTTGGATATGACACCTGATTTTTTCATTTTCCAACAGTGAGAAATGATAGATTGGTCCATTAGGTAGAGGTGAACTGGGGGTCAGATCAATTGGATGCTTGACTTGGCAGTGCGTCGGTACCCCAGTGGGTGAGGAGAAGATGTCTCTATATTCTTCCACGATCTTTTCCACTTGCTTCTGTTGCAAAGAGAGGCTTTGTGTAGAGGCAATGGATGTGGTGATGACCTTCTACTTACTGTGAGCACAAATCAAAAAGAAGACAAACTTCTCGATATATGAAATGACCTTACTACATTTCTTAGCAGAGATTAAAAAAATAGCGGTAGGCGATGCTACCTCTAGTATCCTGTACAATTTTCTATCCAAACTAATAATAACACTACGGGGTCTAGACTTATACACAACATGACGCTTCCACAAATATGGTTTTCCTAAAAGAACATCACAAACTTCAAGGGGATAAATATCACACAATACCTCATCTTTGAAAGGCTTGATGCTATAGGTTAGACGACACAGTTGGATAACACAAAGGTCTCTTCCTTGGCAAAGCTAGCCGAAAGTGTAGGGTTGTGGGTGCAGTTTCATTGGCAAGTCTAGTTGCTTGATGACCTTTGTTGAAATCAGGTTCTTCTGATTGACTCTATCAACAATGAAATGAGGCGGATCCCCCTTTACCCGAATTTGTGAGTGAAAGAGGAATTCCCCTTTCTCTGGTTTTTCTGGTTAGCTTGGTCGGACTTTGGTGGTAGTGACAGTGGCACTAGGTTTAGCATCAATAATATGCTTCCCTCCATCAATATTTGATTCAGAATCAAAATTGGCCTCTAACTCGGAATCCTTCATATCAACCACGAGTGACTGCTTGGAGCAACATTGTTCAGTGTTGTGCCAAGGGATTTTATGGTACTCACACCATTTTCCTGTTTCCTTCTTAATCTTTTCATTTCCCTTCTTTTGTTGTGGATTGGATTGGTTGTCCTGAGAGTGGCCCTCTTTTCTCTGTCTCTTTATATGTGGGTTTGGGATGCCTTTTCCCTTCTTCGGATGTGGGGAGTGTTGGAACATATATATATATTTCTAAACTTTTGGAATTTGAATAAATTTCATTCCTGGATAAATAAGAATAAGATGTGCATGATATATGTCGTTGATGAAGTCTTCCATATAATCGAACGATCCTAAATCTCTTCGTATTTGTGGAGCCCACAAATGGTTAAAGAGCTAATTTGCCAGAGTCTTCTTCGAAGCTTCATGCTTCAGGCGTTTCAACAAGTCATACCTTTAAAAATCCCAAAACCCGAATATATCCATTATCACTTTTTCACCAACTTTTGAAAGACATGTTTCATGGTAAACATGTATGTTTTAAATCTTCCCTGAGTCAACACGTGGCACCTTTCTCTGAGATTTTAATCTAAAGATTCACATGATTCTAATTAACACTTAGCACCCCCCGACCTCGACACATCATCTAAAATGATGTCATCTTCGACACATCACTACAGGTAATAGCCTTTCGAGAATATAATAAGGAACTAACTTTCAAATCCACAAAGCGGTAAAATCCTGAAATATCAAATCTTAATTAATTAAGTTAATCTCGATTAAAGACGGTTAATAACTTCGTACTTCTGAAGTTAGGAAGTTTATCATCCCTCACATATTGAAATCTTCGAAGTCCGAACTTCCGAAACATTTCAAAATTAAAAGGGGTTAATTGAAATTAAAAACAATTTTCTGATATTTAATCATTTCGCTGTTTTAGGTTTCTGGGATTCTATCTCAAGCTACTCATTAAAATCTCGAGGATTGAATACCCAAAAATGTTTAACGTTAAACATGATTAATTAATATCTTAAACAATATTATCTCATAATTAATTTCTCATGAGTTCGCGATTCGGGAATTTTCAAACCTGTTTCATCCAAGTTCCCGATCACGAACCACCAATATTTATGGCATTAATCACAAATCAGTGGCAATGATTTCAATACAGATTGTAGATCGCTGCCTAGATTTCCTCATTAAGGTAAATTAATTTTTCGTCAGTAAAGGTACTCTTAAATCAATATGCTTAAGGTGAATAATAATATTGGATTTTGAATTATATTTTCATTCTCGCAAAATAACAAGTTTTAAGCCAACTGCATAAGCTCACACATTATCATGTAGTAGGTAACACAGTTCTGATTTCATTAATATCATGGCACCACGAAAAATGGATAAAGCATATGGTGAGAGCGTAAATTTGAACACATATGTTCTCTCAGACACTTCACCGAGAGCAATAGATACCATGAATATTGGACACAGGTGTTCGATATTATACAACACAAGTTGATAAATTTCCTAGAGGATTCAGGTGACGAAGTAACCGAAACCCATGCGACTAAAATCAGGGATATAGCTGAGTCATATATACACAAGATGGTTGTGCGACCGAGGCTCATGTTGTATAACAACATCATAGGCTGAGCCCTGGAGAACGTTGACATTTCAACTAGGAGCATTTGCAATTCATAGAAGGTTGTTGTTGGGTCTTTTCGACTGGAGCATATACAAGTAATGTATAAATTATCCCCAATTTTTAAATACAGATACAATGTTGAATTCATAATGGAGTTTGACCAACAACAGTGCACACAATATGGGAAAAGATACCCTTATTTAATCAAGGACTGGTGGGGGCATCTTGAGAAATTCAGAGCCGACACTCACATCATATATGTCATAGCATCCTTAGATGCCCGTATGATCTATGTGGCTATGATTCTATGTAGGATATTTAGGAAAAAGGACTCCTCTCATTTTCTGTTGGCATGGGTACCAATTATGCATGAAGTTGTTGAGGGATATTCTTTCAACTAGGCCAAGATGTTATCAGGCAACCTGGCCAAAGAAATCACAGGGTACCAATTGGAAAATTCCTAAGGGAAACTTGCTCCTTTCTACATGTCAACATACATCATGGATGCCCTTTTGTTTATCTCTCCTTTCCCTTTGATGAGTTGGAGTTGGAACCCGACCAATGCCAAGCCTATCCTTTTCTATCACTCCAAGTTGTGGGATGACAAATCCAAATATTTCTTCTATGAAATCTATCATTATGAAGTGGTGTTGATTCATATCACCATATATGGTTTACCACCTCCCAGAATTTCAGACCGAATCATGGATAACCTGGGAAAAATAACAAACTGGTATATTGAGGAAAACTTTTCCTATATCAGGGTTTTTGGGTGCGTGGTTCCCCCCCATGCTCTCCCAAAATTTTAACCATATCGGTTGGTATGCCAAGAGGTTGCAGCTCTAGAAGACGTCAAGTTAGTTGATATTGAGTTTAAGAGGCATTATACCCATAAGATTGTGGAAGCTCACCTCGCTCAATACAATTTAAGGAAGTATGTGCACGAGATTTCCCCTCAGGACGTAGTATTCATGGGAGTCAAGTCATATGAGGAAGTATTGAGTAGAGTCTGAACTCTGTCTCCCGATCAATTAGCCAATTTTGACAATTTTCAGAAGCATAGAAAGAATAGTTTTCCAAAGGTATTACAAGGGGAGCCAATAACACCTTCATCTACATAGGAAGCTACGCCTCAGGTATTAGAGGCAGGAATTTCTAACCAACAGAGTATTGAGGAAAATCTGAAGAATGTCGAAGTCTCAATGTAGGGAGTGGAGACTTCATTACCAAACCCACCAAGCATTCACACAACAACTCATCTTGAAGATTTTCAAAAAAAGGGACAGGATACATCGCTGTCTACACCAGATAAAACGGATACCAACACAACAAAGCAACAACTGTCCACAAAGATAGGTAGCCCCATTATGTCATTAACACCTTTACAGTTGAGTCAAGGAAATCCCAATGACCAAGTCATATTTATAGAGGACCTTACTTCGATTTCAGCCGAAGAAATGCCTCCTTCGGACTTCTTTTTCAGTAAGAAGAGAAGGGCCATAGTTAAAAGAGAAGCGCATCAAAAATATGGTACAACAGTCAAAAGGAAAAGAATGTTGTATGATGGACAGGGTCTAGATGATACAAAATTCTCTAGGGAAATGGCAGGTTCATTAGGTTCCTTTGCCACGGCCAATCAATGTTTAGTAGAATATCTAGTGAATTAGCTAAAACAGAGAAATCTGTTGGTAAGGAAGTTGCAAGACTAGATGACGACCATGGGAAGGGATGTAAGAAATAATATGAACAAACAATTTAAACAATTCATAGCCGATGACAGACATCAGTTCCACCAACTGAAATCTAACCTCAATGAGCTCCATCAAAACTCACATGACAATAGAGGGTTGGTCACTCAGCAAGAAGAATTAATCAAGAAACTACAAGACAATATATACTTGGCTGAAGGTACAACAATAGATATGGCAGCTTTCCAAGCTCAAGCTTTGGAAGTACATGAGAAGCCGAAATCAACCCAACAAGATCCTTTTACAAAAGTGGAAGCCATTCAAAATTGTTACTGGGTGGTAGACCTTTCCCTAAATAACATTTACATTAAAGAAAGGGAAGCTCGTGCAACACAGGATAAGTTTCAAAAGGCTATCTTTCTAGTACCAAAAGATTATGTATCGACAACTCCTCAACTGTCTCTGTCTTAGAAAACAAGACGTAAAAAATTTTTGAAGGCCTGGGAATAAAATATTGCCAAAAGAAAAATATTGGCCAGAGAGGTGTTAGGACAACATAATGTACCTTTTTTCTACCTTTACACCCTTGTTTCACTCACATTTAAACTCACATTATCACCTTACCCTATCTTTCAAAAGGTATACAACGTCTCTTCTCTTTACTATATGTTTAATCTGTTTTTCATATAATTTTACATTACTCTCGTACTTAACCATTGATCAGAAATGTATAAGTGCTAAAACAGTTCGAAATGCAGATTAGCATTGAGGCCTGTTGCTGAAACAGTTAAAGCATGAAAACCCTGTGGCTGAAACAGTCTGTGGACTACAATGTTGAAACAACAACTCACAAAAGAAGCTGTTACACTCTCTGTGGTCTACGATGCTGAAACAAGAACTCACACAGAAGAAGCTGCTACACTCTCTGTGGTCTATGATGCTGAAACAACAACTCACACAGAAGAAGTTGCTACACTCTCCGTGGTCAACGATGCTGAAGCAACAACTCACGCAGAAGAAGTTGTTACACAGTCCATGGTCTATGATGCTGAAACAACAACACAAAACTGTTACATTGACCACGACAACTGCACCTTGAGCTAGCATTAACCATCACTGCTGCCTGAGACCAAGTTGCTGAAACAGTCAGAATGCAAATCCCGTGGCTGAAACAGCCCACGATTTGCGATGCTAAAACAACATACAACAACAGTAACAAGAAGACAAATAAAGAAGCTGTTACTCCAGCCGCAACAACAACACCTCACTCAGCACTTGTAATAGCATTCTGTTGCGGGAGACTAGGATATCCTATTCCAGTTTAGAAAGTCGATCTGACTAAGAATAGGACTCAGATGTACACCTATAAATTGTTGATCAAATTGTATCGAAGGGATTCTCCTCTTTAAATAAGAGTAAATCATCATTAGAGATGACCTTCTTTTTAGTTAAGAAAGGATTTTACAGAGAAGGACGTGTTTTTACTTCAGATTGTAATATGATACAGTTGACAAATGAATAAAAGACTGTTCTGAGCATTTCTCTCTAGTTCCTTTCGTTTCATGGGAATCTTGTGAGAAGGGAGGGCCCACCTTCTTCACAAGATTCACCCATTACATTTGTAGTGTGTTAGTATTATTTCTGTTCATGCCTTGATTAAATTCTGTTTTGCTAAAACACTACTTTATTGAACTCTGTTTTGCTGAAACACTACTTTATTGAACTCTATCTTGCTGAAACTCTACTTTACTGATTGTTACATTGTTTTCATATGATTCATGCTTAGGTAACTGTTAGTCATTCTAGTTAGCAATCATGTTTGGTGAATTTATGAAAGCTTGATAATCAGGGACAGGTGCTGAAGATTCCTGCTTGGGGAATAGGGTCCTATTCCCTGTTAGAGATAGTTAGCCTTCAGTGCATGTCAATTATCTCAATTTGTAATGAGTTCATGAAAGTGTGCTAATCAGAAACAGGTGCTGAAGATTCCTTCTTGAGGAATATGGTCCTGTTCTCTGTCAAGAGGTAGTTAGTCTTCAGTGTGTGTCAATTATTTCAATTAGCAATGAGTTCATAAAAGTGCGGTGATCAGAAACAAGTGCTAAAGATTCCTGCTTTGGGAATAGGGTCCTGTTCTATGGTTACAGAATAGTTGGTCTTTCCTTTTGCAATGTCTTGAAAGATTTATTTTCTAGGTTGTTATTTTCTTAATGTAATCCAGGATTTTTTGGACAATTATTTCTTTAAACATTGAACTCTGCAATAGGTAGATTGCTTTCCTGTAATTCAAGTTAGAACTTTAGTTTGTTCAAGGCAAAGTGTGATTAATATGTTTTTACTACAACTCTAGGTTGCTTTTGAGATTGAGCATATATAGTGTGTGGTTACCTTTGAAATAAACAGACTTCCCTAGGTTGACAATTTATGTAGCACTTGATTGTTTAGTTAAATAAGCAATTATAGTAACCAACATTTTGGTGCCGTTACCGGGGAAGGTAATTATAGATTTCAAAAGCACTTATGATTTTTTAGATACAAAGATTGCATGAGAGGACGTGGAGACCCCAAAGACACTGACCCTATAGGTGGCAGGGGAAGAGGAAGAGGAGGAATAAAGACTTATATTGACGAGTTTATATCAAAGTCTGAATCTGCTGCTCAATGACCAAACTCTCGGAAACCAAAATCCCAACCTTCATTTCAAGAAAAATTTGAAATGGGGAAAGAAGTTTGGAGTCCTGAGGCAGTCAAGAAACCAGCAGGAAACATTGAGGATAGAGCAAGCACAACAGGGGAGCAGACAGAAGAAAACATGGATGAGTACAATGAAGAATTGCATCATGAAGAATAGGCAGGTCCTGAAGGAGAGGTAAATGATGAAAACTCTTTCTCCACATTAGGATTTCCTATTGGTGATTTTCCTAGAGGGGTAGCTCCCATGAAGAATATTCCACTCTCATCACTACCTAACTTTCATGGTTTATCCTCAGAAGATCCTGATGAATTCCTTTTTGAGTTTGATATATTATGCAGAAGTTATGATTACATTTCCAATGCTAAAAAATTAAAGCTATTTCCAGCAACATTGAAAGGAAATGCACTAAGATGGTTCATGAGTCTTGGAGTCCATGTAATCACAACATGGGACCAAATGAAACATAAATTATTGAATAAATACCAGGACTATTGTCGAACAAGAGAAAAAAGGCAGGAACTATTTAAGATGATGCAGAAGGAGGATGAAAATATGGAGGACTTTGTAGAAAGGCTATAGTATAATCTACAAAGCTCTAGTCACCCCAATGTAATTAAAGATATTCTTAAAACTATATTATTAAAAGGAGTAAGGGATGACTGTCTAGATATGCTGAATATGCTTGGAAAAGGGGACATATCTAAGGAATCATATGATGAAATTGTTAACCTATGCAAAAGATATTCAAGAGGAGCTTCAAGAAATAGATCAAACAACAGGGACACCACATTTTCAAGAGTCCAAAAATGAACCAGTGGGGGGGCAACAACAGCTGAAATAGGTAATTTACTTGAAGGTTTTAAAAATGAAATGTTAAGCTCATTTGCCTCACAAATTGACACCCTGCAGATTCAAAAGAAGCAAGCAGAAGCAGAAGCAACTATGTCCATATTATGTTCTAAATGCAGAGACAAGAACCCATGAAGGGAATGTCCATTGGACAAAAAGCCAATCTACACCATCTGTGATAAAGATCATGAAACGCAACAATGCCCTTCCTTGCCAAGGATCAAGGTAGCACTACAACCAACTGATGAAGAATATGAAGCTGTCTATCTGTTGACATAGAGAAGGCAATGGCAACCGCGAGGACAAGGTATGAATCCTAACATACCATTTACATCTTCTAATCGTTGGAATAACTATCCTTCTTTCAATCAAATGAGTTACCCTCCCTATAATCAAATGTAATATCTAAATCAAATGAATTACCCACCCATGCAACAAACTAACCCACCCTTTGTTGATCCGTCAAT
>ML784066.1:661099-707029 GCA_009831015.1 Picea engelmannii | reverse complement strand
CAGCGTCTGTGTTTGCATTTGTGTTGCAGCATGTTTCAGCATCTGTTCTTCATAAACAATCGATTGCCATCAATGACAACCTTGATCATCTGCGCCTTGATCATCTGCGTCATCTCTGTTGTAGCCATATTTCCAACAGAATAGGGTCCTATTCTTTGTCAAGAGGTAGTTAGTCTTCAGTGTGTGTCAATTATTTCAATTAGCAATGAGTTCATAAAAGTGTGGTGATTGGAAACAGGTGCTGAAGATTTCTTCTTTCGGAATAGGGTCATGTTCTCTGGTTACAGAATAGTTGGTCTTTCCTTTTGCAGTGTCTTGAAAGATTTTTTTTCCAGGTTGTTATTTTCTTAATGTAATCCAGGATTCTTTGGACAATTATTTCTTTAAACATTGAACTCTACAATAGGTAGATTGATTTCCTATAATTCAAGTTAGAAATTCAGTTTGTTCAAGGCAAAGTGTGATTAATATGTTTTTACTACAACTCTAGGTTGATTTTGAGACTGAGCATATATAGTGCGTGGTTACCTTTGAAATAAACAGACTTCCCTGGGTTGACAATTTATGTACCACTTGATTGTTTAGTTAAATAAGCAATTATAGTGACCAACAAGAGGTACACAAAGCTTGTCTAGAAGAAATATCTTCACTAGACAAAGGTCTACTTGATGTTGAAGGAAATAATATCTTTGAAGCCCTGGGGAATATTGACATAGCAAGGAACCAATGTAACTCTAGGACAAGAAAAGAAGAGGCCATGACGATCATCCAGTAAATGAACCAAATTGATCTTATCCAAATAAAAAAATGGATACCAAGTCCAATCATGGATTTACAGGACACATATTTGGGAGCAAAGAATATACAAGAAAGGTTTCCCCAGATAGAAATTAAGTTATACATTTTTGAAGCAAATGAGGCAACTACACCTTCTGGGTTGGTGGTACAATTAGTGAGCAGTTGCATCCAATGTGTCGAATACAGGAAAGACAACACATATGGAAACAAATGATAAAACATGTGAATATGACTCATACAGGTCAAGATTAGATGACATCTATTTCCAAGTAAAGGATGAGGAGAAGAAACGCTTATGCCAGCAGACGGAGAGACAAAGGAGAAGGCCAATGGAAGTTTTTAGTTTTACATATTGTAAAATTTAGTATTTTTAGAATTATGAAAAGTCCAACCGTTTTGAGTTGAGACCATTTTGTATAAAAACATAGATTAAAGACTTATTTATGGCTGCTTCTTGCCGATTGTAATAGAGAAAACTATCCTTATAGAGTATTAATACAAGTGCAGATAGAGATTCCAGGTTTTCTTAAATCTGGGTTATGTGCTTCTTTTGTTTTCCATTTCTCAGCATTCCTTTATGTATTCCTTGATAAATGTTTGGTTCCAATTTAGTACAACAACTACTGTAATCACAAGGTATTAGTAATTTATTAAGTAAGCAATTTTTCCTCTGCATTTATTGTGAGTAAATCAAGACTTGCTTGCTGTGTAGATTACTGCATTTTATGCGTTATTCAAAGTTACGCTATCTCTTTTCCTCTACTAAAAACAAGGTAGGACTCTTCAGTAATTGATGCCCTAATATGTTTTATAGTTTTCTATTTTCATCTCATACCATTCGATATTGCAATTTCGATTCATATATGAAATACGACCTCTGTCCTGTCAAACTATTAATTTCATTTAAGGAATTTTTCTCATACAACTAAGGTAGAAAAAACACTTTAAAACACACTGAAAAACATTCATGATGCCTGGCATTATTCTTTGAGATTTAAGTTTAATCTCAGGAACAACATATTTTTGGTGTCGTTGCCAGGGATGGAGAAGCAAATTTATTTTTCCCTGGGAGAACGACAAGGTGAGATTCTATCTTTGATAGTGAATGAAGGTTGAACACTGAATTACAACTATTTTTTATTTTTCACTTGGCGACTCCACTACAAATAAGATGGCATTTAATCAAAAGAATACCATAAGAAATCTAGACGATAGGTAGACCACACCTATATCTGATCCCAAAAATTTATTAAAACCAAAGGGATACCTCAAGTCGACTACCACATCGATAGGTAATAAATACCAACCGAAAATAACACAAGTCAATACTAAGGTTCCAATTGAAGAACCAACCCCTGAAAATAATATTAAACAAACACCCTCTACGGAGGCCTTGACTAGCCAGTATGAGGTTAGGCACGAGAACCTCGAGGAATTTGTACCTGAAATAAATATTGAAATTGACACTTCTGATTCTCCAAACAGTCTGAATAAAAGATCCTCTTCTATACTTGCTATCATTACTTTTCTGTCTACCCCATCCTCACCCGAAGAAAAGGTTTTAGTTCTCTGAAATCTTGAAGAGCGTACTTTATACCCCAATTCATCTCCTACTGGTTCACCTATATATACATCTTGTAACTCTAAAGAAACCAATCCATGTTTTCCTTTCCCTCCCTTTCTAGACTTTACTTTCCCTAATGATCATTTTCCATATTTCCCTTCGTCGCATCCCGAGGAAGTTGAAAGGTCATCACTTCGGTCCATAGAAGTTTTTGAAAACCCTCTTTTTATTTCCTAAAGTTCATCCCGTAGACTTTCAATGGCTATCGCTGGAGGTGGCGCTGGAGGAGGTGGTGGTGGAGGGGGAGGTCGTCAAGGACAACCTCCACCCACTAGGATTTTTTCAAAAGTAGTGGCCATATACGATCCCTTGGTCCTCGACCCTGCCCTTCATGATTTACCTAAAAAATATATGAAGAAATTACCAAAATTTACGGGAGAAGGAGATTTAACTGCCACAGAGGATATCATCTTTTTCGATCAATTTGCTGATATATTTGGGATTGAGCATGAAGATGTTTATTCCAGGATTTTAGTTCAAATGTTTGAAGGGAAAGTAAGAATCTGGTTTCAAGGACTCCCGGTAGTATCCCTTCAGTCGTATGATGATTTAGAAAATGATTTTTTAAGACAGTGGAGAGAAATGAAAGACCATATTTACTACTTGACTGAATTCGGGGCATTCAGAAAGAAGAAATCTGAGTCGGTTCTAGAATTTACTCAGATATTTAACAAACTTTATCATAAGATTCCAACAGAAATTTAAACCCTCTCAACCTATAGTGAAGGTGACTTTTGTAGGGGCTTTTGAACCCGACTTCGCTCTACTTTTAAGAGAAAGAATACCGGCTACCCTCACAGGGATGCAATACAACGCTATAGAAATTGAATCAAACATGATGGCATATGGTAAACTAAAAGCCAATGTTGAGACATGAACTAAAGAACCTAAACGCTTCAGGGAACAAGTAGGGCCCTCCGGATCTAGGAGGTCTACCGAAGAAAAAATGGATGACATGGATAATATAATCAAATATTTGTCAAACAAAATTTCTAGAATTGAACTAGACCAAGCCAAACCTGATCCATTTGCTTGAAAATATTTCAGGAGAAATCCTAACCCTGAGACCCAGCAAAGACAAGTAAAAAATGAAGTTAAAAAAATACAAGGTCCTTTTAAAATGAATTTTTTTATAGGAGATGATATGCATAATTATGAGGGGATAGAAGAGGATATAAAAAACCTTAGTGACGAAGACCAATAAACTCATCTAACTAGACAGGATTATGAAAGATCTCTAGACCAAGAGCCCATGTTTAGTAATGAGGAAAGTACATATAACCTAGGAGAGTCTGCATATCAAGGAATCATTGAATCCATTATGAAAGAAATTCAACAGAAGTATAATTTAAGGCCTAGAGAAAAAATACTACAAGTGTTCCATCAAAAAAGATTATATTAAGAAACAAAGCGAATGAGGCGGTGGTTACTAAACCACTAGTTGAAAAACAAGTTGCCCAAAATAAAATTCTTGAAACCCTAGAAATACATGTAAATGTGTTGAACATGCAAAAAATAGATCTAGCTAAACAATATTACACACATTTGCAGAGAGAATTGGAGAAATAAGAAGAAAGAGAGAAAGAATGGAAGAATTCTCATTAACCATTATGAATAATGAATAATTTACACATGATATACTCTGTATATCTCAATGAGTTTGAATTGAGGTGAACCAATGCACCATAGTGGTGGCATAGAGTGATATGGACACACACCAGCAGTTACGGGAGTGAACTGCCACATAGTTGAGTTAACTAGTCAACTAGTCTTTAGTTAACTGTCTGAACATAGAGTAGTGAGGAGTCAACTCAGGGAATCAAGGCTAATGCACCACTCTGGTGATGATACCAAGGCAAGGTCAAATTAGGATGGTGATGATCCCAATGTTGCATGGTGATGATCTCAATGCAACATCTAAACTCAACTCAACTAGTCAAACTAAAGTGTCAATTGAAAGAGAATATTCTCCATGTGGAATATTCTCCCCTAAAATATAGGAGACTAGATAATGACTAATTATGAATAATAAACAAGGAATAACCTTAGGAAAAATAAATTCTAGGTGTGTGTGAAGTAACTCCAACACCCCCCCCTGAACATCACTATGGTGAAAATAAAGATTGGGTCCCGACAATGAGGCCATGTTAGGTATCCAAGTACAAAAGATACATTGAAAATAAAGTGAGGAAAGAGGGAAAACCTCATGGGAAAACCCGCCCCTCAAGTTACAATGTATGTAAAAATAAGTGCTGCAGTTGCTAGGAAACTGTGTCCTTCACTCCAAGATGACCTCACAGAGAATGGAATTTCTTCTCAGTGAAGGTCTTGGTGAAAATGTTTGTTGTTTGTTCTGCTAAAGGACAGAACTATAAGTCGATGATCCCCTCATGTACTAAGTCCCAGATGTAGTGCATGTGGATATCGATGTGCTTCGTCCGCTGCCTCTGAACTGGATCTTTGTAGAACTTCAGAGTGCTCTGGTTGTCACACAAGATGACAATCAACCAATGAAACTGAATGCCCAACTCAGTGAGAAAATTTTGTAGACACATAGCCTGAATGGTTATGTTAACTATCCCTCTGTAATCTGCCTCAGCTGATGATAGAGCAATGTCATCTTGCTTCTTCCTCGACCAATAGATAGGCCCAGAACCAAGACTGAGTGAGTAACCAAATGTGGACTTGTAATCAATGCTATCGCCAGCCCAGTTGAAATAGGTAAACCCAATGAGATCTAATGTAGAGTCTATTTCATAATGAATCCCAAAGGTGATGGTGCCCTGTACATATCGAAGGATACACTTTTCATCTTTCCAATGTATCTCATGCGACTCTTACATGAACCTGGAAACTATGCCAACTGCATATGAGAGATCTGGTCTGGAGTATGTGAGATACAACAAGATCCCCACTAGTTGTCTATATAGTGTGCTGTCAACCAATGGAATCTCCCCTCCATCCTCAAGTTTGACTCTTGATAGGAAAGGAGTCGGAGCAGACTTGCAGTCTGTCATGTGAAATATCTCAAGGAGATCTCATGCATACTTGGCCTGAGACTGTTTGATTCCTGATGCATCCTGACTGATATCGAGTCCAAGGAAAAAGTGTAGCAGAACCATGTACATCATCAAAAACCTATCATGTAGAATCCTCTTGACTACAACAATCATTGAAGTCGAGCAACCGGTGATCAAAAAATAATTGACATACAAAACTAAAAGTAGAAGTGAATCAACCGTCATGAGAATGTATACATTCAGGTCTGATTTACAATGTACAAAGTTCTGTGACAACAGGTAGGAGTCCATCTTGGCATACTATACCCTCGAAGCCTGCTTGAGGCCCTAAAGTGACTTATTTAGTCGACAAACCAAATATGAGTCCTGCATAAATCCATGGGTCTTCTCCATGTACATATCCTTAGAGAGATCACCATGAAGAAATGAATTCTTCACGTCCATCTGATGGCATTACCATCCCTTGGTTTCCACAATGGCAAGGGCCAATCAAATGGAATCCATATTTGCTACTGGAGCGAAGGTCTCATCATAGTCAATACCATGAACCTATTGAAAGCCTTTGGAAACAAGCCTGGCTTTGTATCTCCTGATCTGTCCATCCACTATGCTCTTGTTCTTATAGACCCATATTCATCTGATACGTTTCCTCCCAGAAGGAAGGGGAACTAGATCCCAAGTTTGGTTCTCGAGGAGGGAGTTGTACTCCTCCTGCATGGAAGATTCCCAAAAGGGATTTCCAGTAGCCTCTCCATAAGACTGTGGATTTGAAGACTGCACCAAGAAAGGATTCCTGGAAGGCAATGGTTCAATGATAGTGAGTTCAATAGGAGGCTCCTCAAAATTAGATCGAGTCCTCCTAGTATCAGTTGAATCACCTACGAGATCCCCTGCATCCGGAAGAGTAGTTTGTGCCCACTTGGGCCCCTTCTCTGGCTCTGCAACTACATTTGGATGCTCTAACTCTGCATATGACTGTACTGAATTTGACTCTGACTCTGAATCCTCTAAGTCCTCTGAATCAAAACTCTCATCTGAAGAAGAGTCAGCATGTGCATGCTCATCATCTCGGACAGGTGGAAGAGTGAAGGTGTTTGAATGTGGTTGTTGAGGTACATGCGAGACACTTTCCTCAAATTGGACACTATGCTCAATGATGAGTTGGTCCGAGGAAAGATCAATAAGCCAATATCCTTTCACACCGTTAGGGTATCCAACAAAAATGAACTCAGTGTTATTTGGATCAAGTGCCTTCCTCTTTTTAGAGTGAATCTAGGCCCATGCACGTGAACAAAAAATGCGAACATGGGCCACTTCTGGTTTGAGGCCACTCCAAGCCTCGTAGGGGGTCTTATCCTTGATAGATCTATGAGGAAATTTGTTTTGGATGTATGTTTCATAGTTAAGTGCTTCGGCCCATAGTCTCTGTGGTAGTGACTTTGCATGCAAAATGCAAGATGCCATCTCCTTTAGAGATCGTTTTTTTCCTCTCAGCAACTCCATTTTTCTGCGGAGTATAGGGAACTAAATGTTGCATTTGAGTCCCTGCCTCATGTTAAATATTATGGATCTCATTATTTACATACTCTCCCCTGTTATTAGCTCGAAGGACTTTGATCTTCTTTCTGGACTGTGTCTCAACCAAGGCTTTGAAATCTTTGAGGTGTTGAAAGACCTCAGATTTTTGCCTGACAAAGTAGATCCAAGAAAAATGTGAGAAATGATAAAAAAAATGAGAAAAAACCTCACTTTGTTGATGGATGGATGCGGAAAAGGATCCATAAGGCCACCGTGGATCAGATCTAAAGGTGTGGAAGCTTGCTGAGACTTTCCTTTGTCGAATTTCTCTTGAGGGTGTTTCCCGAGAACACATCCCTCACATACTCCCCTTGAGAAATGGATTTTTGGTAGACCATCAACTAATCTGTGCTTTATAAGCTGTTGCATGTATCTAAAATTCAAATGTCCAAAACTTTCGTGCCATATCCTACTACTTTCATCAACATGAGTACGCAGTAAAGCAGAATCAGGTTCAATGAATTTAGAAAATGTATACAATCTAGACTGATGATTTACCTCACTGGTAGCAACCCTGGAGCTGGTTTGCATGTCGTAGATGTCCATGGAATTTGGTGTAAATATGAATTTATTTCCAGTGACAGAATTCATCATCTGATACATGGAGAGAAGGTTGACAGAAATCTTGGGAACATGCAGCACATTCTCGAAACTTCTGTTGGCTAGTTCAATCCTTCCTTTGTCGGTGACTTCGACAGAAGAGTTGTCCCCCATCAGAATGGGAGGACATTTCCATGCATCCAATGAAGAGTATACTTCTTCTGAGGTAGCCATGTGATTTTATGCTCCTAAATATACGATCCAAGCATCGGGGGAGGAGTTGATGGCAATCAAGGCATGGCTAGAATTGCCTTTCTTGGAATTCAGATCTTATGGCTTCTTCTTCCTTGCTTCCTTGAGGATAAAATATCCAAGGTTGTTTTTCTGAAGTACCTGAGACATATGATATATTTTTTTTTGCATGCATGTGGATTCCAAATGGAATCCTTTGTGAAAATATGTTCATTTCTCTTATTTTCTTCCCTTTTCTCCTTTGGATATGAAGGCATCGGTGAAGGGTTTTGTGTACCCTTCCTTCTTCGTATGTGCATGAGATTTTTGATTATCTTTATCTTTAGATTTTTGATATTTTTGGCTTCCATCATGCACAGTGAGTGCATGCACCCTTGTGCCTTTGATTGTGCCCATGTTGATGAGCTTGGTTTGCTCTTGTGTCAGGGATTTGATAAATTCCTCAAGAGAAGGCATATTCCAGGTGGCTCCAGAGGTGAATATGACAGTATGGAATGTAGATACAAATACAAATAATTCAGGACCAAGCTTGGAGAGAATGGTGAGAACCATTTGTTTCTCCTTCATTGATTTATCAACCCCGCAAGCTTTGAGTTGCGACAGTAAATCATTGAATTTTGTAAAGCAATCTTGGATATTTTTGAATCTTTTTGGATCCAATGTGAGTAGATCCACCTATAGCATGTGTCCCCTCATCTCATCTTGTTTTCTAAAGATCCCTTCCAATATTTTATAGGATTCATTAGGAGTCTTACAGGAAGATATGTGAAAAAGGAGATCAGGAGAAATTAGACTGCAAATTGTTCCGAGTGCCTCATCCATGTGATTTAAGTACTTGTATTTTTCTATGGTTGATGTCGGATTTGTACATGTATTCATGGTTAACCTGTACAACCCTTTGGATCAGAGATGTATGTTTATTTTCTCCTTCCATGCAAAATAGTTGTAAGGTGTAAGAATGAATTCTTTTTGGAATTCCATCTTTCCGCTATCTTCAATCTTTTGTACCTGCAAACAATTTTGGTGTATCTTTTTCTTAGTAGTCTGTCAGCTCTGATACCATGTAAATGTGTTGAACCTACACAAAATAGATCTATCTAAACAATAATACACACATTTTCAGAAAGAATTGGAGAAAGAATAAGAAGGAGAGAAAGAATGGAAGAATTCTCATTAACGTTATGAATAATTAATACTTTACACACGATATACTATGTATATCTTAATGAGTTTGAATTGAGGTGAACCAATGTGCCATAGTGGTGGTATAGAGTGATCATTACACACACCAAAAATTACAGGAGTGAAGTGCCACCTATTCTAGTATCTCAGGCAGTTATGGGAGTGAACTGCCACCTAGTTGAGTTAACTAGTCAACTAGTCTTCAGTTAACTGACTGAACATAGAATAGTGAGGAGTTAACTCAGGGAATCAAGGATAATTCACCACTATGGTGATGATACCAAGGCAAGTTCGAATTATGATGGTGATTATCCCAATGTTTCATGGTGATGATCCCAATGTTGCATGGTGATGATACCAATGCAACATCTAAACTCAACTCAACTAGTCAAACTGAAGTGTCAACTGAAAGAGAATATTCTCCAGGTGGAATATTCTCCACTAAAATATAGGAGACTGGATAATGACTAATTATGAATAATAAACAAGGAATAAACTTAGGAAAAATAAATCCTAGGTGTGTGTGAAGTAACTCGAACAACACAAACTAAGAAAACAGATAATAATGAAGCACAAGCTACAACCAGAGAAAGCGGAAAAGAAACTGAAGGTTTTAGTTTAGAAAATGAAATAAATAAAATAAAAATCCCCATGCCTCTGGTTGAGCTCGCTAAGAATCCAATTTATAAAAAACAAATTGCTAAAATGATTAATTTTTCTGATGCAGAATGTTATGCAGATGTAATAAATTTACAAGATGAAAAGCCTACGATTATGTTTGGTCTGCACATTGAAAATGCTAAGGATTATGTAGCTCCTTTTTATATTACCTTAATTGTGCATGATCATTTACTTCATAATTACATGTTATATTTTGGGGCCTCTCACAACTTAATGCCTAAAGTTATCATGGAAAAGTTGGGCCTTGAAATCATTAGACCTTATCAGGACTTATATTCTTTTGATTCCAGAAAGTTTAAGTGTCTGGGCATGATCAAAGATCTGGTAGTGAATATTGCACAGATTCCTGTAAAGAGTATTCTTATGGATGTAGTCATTGTTGACGTCCCTGTCAATTATGGAATGCTTTTATCCAGGTCTTGTGGTGCAAAAATTGGTGGATCACTTCAACTGGACATGACATATGCTGCAATCCCAATTTTTGGTGGATAATTTACTCGACTATACAAAGAGACTAGATTGGGATATACTGTAAGTGACCCTCAAAACCCAAACAATTGTCCAGTCTATGTTGCCGATCAGGATCTAGGAAATTGTATTTTATCATTAGAGATTGATTTTGATGACTGTATAGAAGAGGAAAACAAAAAAATAGAAAAAACACAGAAAAGTGTAAATAACAGAGAAGGAGTATGGAAAATGTTTTTTGATGGCGCTTCGTCCTATGAAGGAGCAGGGGTAGGAGTGTTATTTGTGCACCTAGATATAAATATGTCATTCCCTTTTCATATAGGTTACAGTGGGAAATCGATTATACTAATAATGTCTTTGAGTACGAAGCTCTGGTCTTCGGATTGGAGGCTGCCATGAAACAAAAAATTGAAAATCTAATAGTTTATGGTGATGCAGAACTTATTGTAAAACAAATAATGCAGCAATATCAAGAAAAAAATCCAAGGCTAAGGTCATATAGAAATTGTGCCTGTGAGAATTTCTTCTCATCATTTAACATTCATAACATTCCCAGAATGGAAAATCAATAGGCAGACTCCTTGGCCAAAGCTGTTGTGACTTTTATGCCTCCTACTATCCTAAAACGAAATTATCATATAGAAATGAGGCAAAAACCTTCAATCCCAAATAATGTGAAACACTGGTATATCTTTGAAGATGATGAGCAAATTAAAAAATTTCTAGAAATGGTCGATGAATTCTCCGAGACTCATATAGATCAAGAGAACCAGAACGATCCTATCTGGATCATGAAAGAAGGTGAAGAGCCTAAAAAGTTCCAAGATAAGATCATGAATCATTGAATGCTTGTAATTAAGAACAATCAAATCCATAGAGGATTGATACCCTTAGAGAGGTTGTTTGACAAATATGACATACCCTTGAAATCTACCCTACAAACTCAACCCGAGGAGGTTGAAGACTATGACATAGGAACTAAAGAAGAACCTAAGATAGTCAAGTTATCTAAATACCTTCCAGTTCAGGGGAAAAACAAATATGTCAGATTTATTAAACAATACAAAGACGTATTTGCCTGTTCCTATGATGATTTAAAAACTTATGATACCTCTATGATTGAACATAAGATTCCTTTGAAACAGGGTATCAAACCTTTTAGACAAAAGCTGAGATAGATAAACCCTATCCTCTTACCTACAATAGAAAGAGAAGTCAAGAAGCTTCTCAATGCAAATATTATTGTCCCACTTAGGTATTCTAAATGGGTAGAAAATATGGTACCCATCAGAAAGAAAAGTGGAGAAATTAGGCTTTGTGTGGATTTTAGAAATTTAAACCAGTCATCCCTGAAAGATAACTACCCACTGCCAAAAATGGATCATGTCCTGGAAAAATTAGTTGGAGAAAACAGAATGTCGATGATCGATGGCTTCTTAGGTTATAACCAAATTGTTGTCCACGAAGATGATAAAGAAAAAACTTCATTCACTACTCCATGGGGAAATTTCATGTATTATAAAATGTCGTTTGGTTTGATGAATGTAGGGGCCACCTTCCAAAGAGAAATGGATATAGATTTCATTAGTGAGAGAGATAATTTTGTCATTATTTACTTAGATGATCTAATAGTCTTCTCGAATTCTGATGCAGAACATTTGTTTCATCTCAAACAAACTATTGAGAAATTTTGAAAATTTGGTTTGTCTCTAAACCCTAAAAAGTCTCATTTTGCTATGCAAGAAGGAATACTTCTAGGTCATATGGTTTCGAAAGATGGAATAAAGGTTGATCCCAAGTGAATCGAGGCTATTGACACAATAAACATTCCTAAAAATAAAAAAGAAATCTAGTCTTTTTTAGGTAAAATAATTTTTTTGAGAAGGTTTATCCCTAACTTTGTTGAAATTGTCAAATTAATCATAGATATGCTGAAGAAAGACAATGAAATCAAATGGAATTCCGAAGCTAAAGCATCATTCGAGCAAGTTAAGAAAGCTATAAGCGAAGCTCTAGTATTAGCTAGACCTCACTATACTAAGGAATTCCTTATCTTTTCTTTTGCATCAAAACATACTATCACAGCAGTACTTCTCCAAAAGAATGAAGAAGGTTTCAAGCAGTCGATTACGTTTTTCAGTAAAAGTCTCAGAGATGCCAAATTAAGATACAATATACTAGAAAACGAAGCCTACACTATGGTGAAAGATCTCAAATATTTCAGGACATATGTACTGCACTCCAGAATAATTGCTTATGTGCCAACAAGCTCTTTTAAAGATATATTGGTATAGTCAGACAGTGATGGTAGAAGAGGTCGGTGGTAGGCCAAAATTCAGGTATTCGATCTAGAGGTAAAAATTACCAAGATGGTCAAAGTTTAGGGTTTGGTGAAGATATTAGCAGAGTCTAATTTTAGAGAAATTGGGATAAATCATCTAGAATCACATGGGCATGTTCCATACATAGGGGAACTCGACGATCAAACCCCTAGAGTCCATATCAAGGATACATTTTCTTCCTATGACTGGTATCACGATATCATTTCATATCTCCTTACCCTTCAGTGTCCAAGCGATATGAATCCATCAAAAGCAATAATGTTTAAACTACACGTAATTAAATAATGTATCATCAAAGGACAACTGTATTGGAAAGATCCTCTAGGTTTCTTACTACATTGTCTAACATAATCTTATATAGAGGATGTCATAAATGAATTTCCCAAATGATTGTGTGGAGGAGATCATGCCTGGAGGGCCACGACCTACAATATTCTAAGAGATGGATATTATTGGCCAAAGATATTTACCGATGTCAATGCTAAAGTCAGATCCTGCAACCCTTTCCAACTGTTCTATGGCAAGAAAAATATCCTTGCATTACCTTTGGTCCCAGTCAAGACAGAGACTCCTTTTCAACAATGGGGCATAGAATTCATAGGATAAATCCACCCATAGTCAAGCACCCAATATAAGTGGATTTTAACTTCTATCGATTATTTCACAAAATGGGTGGAGGCCATTCCAACTCAGAATGCCACTGATTCAGTAGTTATAAACTTTTTGGAAGAGAACATCCTATCCAGATTTGGTTTCCCCCCAAAAATAGTTACGGACAACACCCAAGCATTCAAATATATGGAAATGATAAGTTTTTGTCAAAAATACAACATTGTGCTCAGACATTCTACAACCTATTATCCTTAGGGAAATGGTTTGGCCGAATCATCCAAAAAAATATTGATGAATATAATAAAGAAAGTATTAAGGGAGAATAGAAAGGCTTGGCACGTTCACCTAAAGTACGCCTTATGGGCAAATCGGATCGACACTAAGAAATCAATAGGCATGTCTCCTTTCCAAATGGTTTATGGCACCGACGTTGCCCTCCCTATTAATCTATCTCTTCCAGTAATAAATTTGTGGCAAGACGCAAACGAAGATCCAAATGATGTAATGAGGAGGAAAAACCAAATAATCAAAGTCCAACAAAACAGTGTCAAAGTCGATGTCAGACTTCAAAAATACCAAGATAATATGAAATCCCTTTTCGACAAAAAAGAGAAAGATAGGGAATTTCTTCTTGGTGATTTAGTTTTGAAATGGGATGTCAGGAAAGAAGAACCAGCTAAACACTATAATTTTGATCACCTCTGGTTCAGACCGTTGAGGATTGCATCTATAGAGGGTAAGAATTCATTCCTACCAGAGAATCTCGATGGGATTTTTTTTGACACCCATATAAATGGGTGCTATCTAAAACATTTCATGCAATAAAAATGTTTCACAGTACCATTGTATATAGCAGTTTGGTTTCTGTTTACTTTCACAACTTTATTTTCCTTCATAGGATACCCGAATTTTACTTTTTATAAACCTAGTTTTATTTAATACTCCAAAAAGAAAAAAAGAAAAAAAGTTTGTACTGTATATCATTTCTATTTTGCGGAACTCTCTGATTGTTTCTTTTTGTAGGACATTTATCATCAGATGAGGAATAAGGAGATATTGGAATTCAACACTCAGTTTTCAGAATAAGTTTTTATCTCTCAAACAAGTGATGAATTAATAATTGGTTAGGTTGCAAATATAAATGAAATCCAAGGTATGAAATTCTATTCTTATTTTTCAATCTAAAATGCTAAAATAAATCTCATCGAATCTTAGCATAATTCTACTCGTGTAAAAACGATCACCTGATCAAAGATCGAAAAAGTATAGATCTGAAAACCTCCAAGTAAAAATAAAATGAGATAAAAATAGAAAGAAGAGAAGTTTGTAATCAAAAAGCGAACTGTGTGGAAGTGAGATTATTTTATGCCAAACCCTGTCATCCCTCGTTCTATTTCACTTTTCCTATCTCTAGGATTTTACTCTATTTTGATTTTCATGACATGTCCTTAAATCTTCATAACCTGTTCTTAAATCTTCATAGAAAGAAAAGATTTCTCCCTGACTTTGAAAAATTAAAAACATATCTTTAAAACAAGACTAGGTGAAAATATTTATGTTCTTTTGATTCCATCTTAAAGAAAGTATGTCTAGGCTAATCCTGATAACTTTATCTCTTCTATCATATTTTTACTAATAAACCTACTCAAGGAAAATCCCTGGAAAATAAAAGTTCCCAATAAAATATTCCCTATAGGAAAAGATGTATTGAAGATCGAGAGAGATCTATCTCAGAGTACAATAAAAAATTGTTGACAGGCCTTCATTGTCAAATCTTAAGCAGATATCATTCCTGTATGACACATACAAGTTGATTTCCCCCACTTCAAAAATATATAAAACATATAAGATAGATGGTGAAAGGAAATTCATAAATTTATTGCCCCCATCTAGTCCAAGACAAATGGTGAAAGGAAATTCGTAAAATCGATTGCCCCAATTTTGTCCAAAAGAGATGATGAAAGGAAATTCATAAAATGATTGCCCTCATCTCAAATAAAATGAAAAAATGTTATTTGAAGTGGTGAAAGGAAATTCAATGGGAGATGTAGATAACTTCACTGGGGTACTGAATAGGCTCATTGGCAGTGAAGAAATATCTATGATATCTATAAGGTTGTCGTACATGTATAAACATACTCTGGTAGCTAGTTCTCTTTCCGATAATATTTGTATTCTATATCAACCAGGGATTCCCTGAATAAATCATTAAAATTACTTTTCGTTGAAGTGAACAAAATCGACCGAAGTATGATAGTTCAGTTAAAGTTTTTTTGATTATCTTAAGCAAATATAGAATATGTTTCAGAAAAAGGAAACTTATTAATAGCCTAACTTGAGATCAGTAATTGATTGTGTTTTGAAAGTTTTCTGAGACAGTTGAACTCTGATTTTTCTCTGTATAATTTTCCCAAATTTGTTCCCCAGGAACACAACAATGACTCCATTTACCTAATGAAGGCACTTAGTCTACTGTTCTTCCATGCCTCATAGGGAGACATGATCCCCAGATGGAGCCCATGTTGAAACATATATATTTCTAAACTTTTGGACTTTAAATAAATTTCATTCCTGGTTAAATAAGAATAAGACTTGCATGATATACATCGTTGATGAAGTCTTCCATCTAAATGAATGATCCTAAATATCTTCAGATTTGTGGAGCTGCCAAATGGTTAAAGAGATAAGTCACTAGAGGCCACTTTGGAGCTTCACGCTTCAGATGTTTCAACAAGTCATAACTTTAAAAATCCTGAAACCCAAATATATCCATTATCACTTTTTCACCAACTTTTGAAAGACATGAGTCATGGTACACATGTACATTTTAAATATTCCTTGAGTCAACACGTGGCACCTTTATCCGAGCTTTTTATCTAAAGATTCACATGATTCTAATTAACACTTGGCACCCCCTAGCCTCGACACGTCATCTAAAATGACATCATCTTCGACACATCACTATGGGTAATAGCCTTTCAGGAATATAACAAGGAACTAACTTTCAATTCCACGAAGAGGTAAAATCCTGAAATATCAAATCTTAATAAATTACATTTTGGGCGTTATTCAAGGTTACACTATCTATTTTCCTCTACTGCAAACAAGGTAGGACTCTTCTGTAATTGATGCCCTGCTCTATTTTACAGTTTTGTATTTTCATCTCATACTATTCGATATTGCAATTTTGGCTCAAATATGAAATACGACCTATGTGTTGTCAAACTGTTAATTTCATTTAAGGATTTTTTCTCATACAACTAAGGTAGAAAAAACACTTTAAAAAAAAATCTCTTAAAAAATTTCCTGATGCCTGACATTATTCTTTGAGCCTTAAGTTTAATCTCAGGAACAACAAGGAGTTTGTAGATACAAACTCTCGCCTCTTCTACTTAAATTTCTGCTCAATCTTGACATTGTATTGATAAGTTGTACCTAATGAGGCGATGTTGAGAAACTCCATTTCTGTTTGAATGTATCTATGCAAACAACCATGGTATTTGAGTACCAGATGTCCCTCAGAGTCTTTGATACCCAATTTGGTGTGCAGGGTATGGAAAATATTGGTGAAATCTGGTATTGTCTTGTCCCTTTCTTGATGCAGGGTGGTCCATCTACTGTACTGGTACTCATAGCTTCCTACATGGTATTATTGTTCTTTAATGACATCCCAAAAGGAATACCATGTAGGGGAAACCACAAATATTATAGATTCTTCTATGGCCCTTTGTTCATAGTAAGTGTCCCACCAGTCCTTAACATGGGGGATGACCTTGAGGAGTGCAAAAGTAATCTTTTCCCTATCGAAAAGATTGTGGTCCAAAAAATACCATTCAAGTAGATTCAACCATTTATCTACAATACTCACATATATGAGTCCTTCAAATAATGGAATATAAAAATTTACTTGTACCTTGAAGGGGGTTCCATGGTCGCTTGATGAAGATGCTTATCCTGTGGGCAATTGCCAAAGGATATGCACAAAGTTGTCCATCATTTCATTCCTTTGTCATGTAAGGGTTTCCTCGAGAAACATTTTAAAAGGATCTCCTGCTCCATCATATTTATTTTCATCTCCCATGGGTTGTTTTCGGGCTCTGTGCGACTGATCTTGAAAGAAATCGATTGGTTAGAGTCCCAACTTCTTGTACCCAGATCTTGTCGAGGACATGCACGAAGAAAAATAAATGAAGAGAAGACCACTCTGATACCATTGATCCAGATTTAGGAGCAGACAAAATGAATTAATAGAATGAATACAATAAACACAAAGATATGAATAACAACAAAGATATTCAGTGAACAATATCTTCTATTGAATAAATGAAATAGGTTGAAACTGTAAAACTGCAGAATTAAAACACTTGCTCAAATGGTGGTAGTTATCTCTGAGAAAAGATGTGGCTGCTACGTGCATCTGTCTGAGAAGAATGAATTACAATGAGCCTCCAGAGGCATTTTTGATATTACTCATGAATTCCAAAACCCTAGACATCTAAAAACCTAACCCTTGGCAGTGAAACACCAAACTTCATGTGGGACCCTATGAGTAAGTTGATACCTCAACTTCCCAGGGTCATAAATTTTGCATATGACCTTTGTTTTAGGCGCGTGATCGCCCGTTGGAAAGGTATTTTAGAGAGATACACATTACACCACCAAACTCTTACTCTGTCTACAGTTTGACTGTGGCAAGCCAAAATGACAATGTTAAGGGATTGAAAATAGCCCTGGGTATATCAAGATGTGTTGACATGAAAACATACAAATTAATCCAGTTGGATTAGGTTAGAGGCCACCAATATCCACCTGGAATATGTGTAGGGATTCAAACATCCCAAAAAGTGTAGAATCGACAATTACAAAGAAGTACATAAGAACATGTTGAACTAAAAAAGGACAAGAGGAGCCAGTTGGAATAGGTTGGTGGCCACCAATATCCACCTAGATCAATGTTACAGTGTAATACCTAATGCATAGATTTGATAATAATAATGATTATGTTACACTCTCCATAGTTTACTTAAGAATTCCCAAGGATAAAAAAATGTTTCCACAAGAATGATTTCTACAATTGATACAGCTCATAGATCTTGGGTGTGGGGCATGAGGAAACAGAGCTATGGGGTGTTCTCAAAATGTTTGACATGTGAAGTATCATTTCTAGAAATAACATGAAGAAATTGAAAGAGTGTGAAATATAATGATGTTTGGAATTGATAAAAATGGAATGATGAACTTAGAGAACAAAGAAGTGATGATTTGATGATGTAGAAAATTGAATGAATAGAATCACAATTCTCACTATTGTAATCTCAATTTTAGGTTTTTGTGATGTTGAGAAGGTTCATTTTGTGTAGACTCACATCCAAAATTAATCAAGGACATACAAGTTAGAAATTTTCACCAAGTTTCTTTATCCCAAACAAAATCTAAAACATTATTTTTTGTGAATCAAATAAAAACTATGCATTATCTTTACATTGAGCTTGACCAAACCTACAAAATGGATTGTTGAGATATTTACATTAAGTATTAAATATATTTTTTGTTACCATTAAGTATCTATTGCAATAACGGGGATGGAATGAATTACATACTAAGTTGTTAAGAGGCCAATGCCAAATGTTCTCAAATAATAATCAAATATAATATACCAATGTTGTAACCAATGGTGGATAACATATACACAAAACATTACCAATGCAACAAAATAACTCTGAATCAACATTGTGAGATACCTTTATAGAGATAAAATATGTGAACATAGAGAAAGAGATATGTTCTCGTTTCCTTGGGTTCAATCGATGTTTATTCGTTTCTCTTCATAGTTTTCATTAAACCACATGTCTGTAGTTAATATTACTAACAAGTAGAATGGTGGTAGCTTATCCTTGAATAATGAGATGTGTCTTACAAAGAGGCTGAAAACTCCTTTTAACATAAAGAATCGATGAAAAAACCTAAACATCCAAAACCCTAACCCCAAAATATGAAACACCAAATGGTTTGTAGGCCCCAATGTGGTTAGTTGATATGTCAACTTATTAGGGGTGTAACTTTTGCATATGATCTCCATTTTAGGTTCTTGGTAGCCCTCCAAAAAGTTCTAGTTGAGAAGAAAACATTTTGATTATCCTAACATCGTAACTTCTACATACGATATCCATTTGAGGTGATCGGTAGCCCGCCAAAAATTTCTAGCCGAGAAGAAAACATTATGAATATCCTATCATCTACCTTTGGCTACATGCTAAGCACTGTCACACCAAAAAAGGTCATTTAGAGCCTCAAAACAATGCCAAACGTTTGGGACCTGAAAAACTATAGAAAAGCTACCAAGATGTGGAACAATTCATAATTAGTGGAACATGT
Organism: Picea engelmannii; assembly: GCA_009831015.1. Taxonomy (NCBI): domain Eukaryota; kingdom Viridiplantae; phylum Streptophyta; class Pinopsida; order Pinales; family Pinaceae; genus Picea; species Picea engelmannii. The sequence continues at coordinate 687,554 of ML784066.1, read as the reverse complement.
CGTTGACCATCAATATCTACCTGGATCAATTCCCCAATGCATATGGGATAAATGGGGGGAATTAGCAAATCAAGAGTTGAGAATTCACGTGAGGAATAAATCAATGGTTATTGATTGTCTATCTTCTAGAGGCCATAATTATATTGATGTACAAATAGAGTAAACGAGAGCTCGTAGGAAATATATATACATGAAGAAAACTTTGGAATTGGTTTCCATGGATAGAATCATAACTATAATTCCCTAAAAATTAAATTATAGTAGAGACTATTTTCTATCTTGGCAACTAATTAGTTTTGGAAAATCATTTATTCAAACAAGTTTTTGAGCTTCTAAAGTGGGTCCCATTTAATGGCACAAATATATGAGTTCACATTTACAAAGGGGAAAATAAAATCCTAAAGCTAACCCTAAATAATCTTCAAGAAGATGAAGAGAATATTATAAAAGAGAAAAAGACACATATTTAAAGGGTTGACAGTCAAGAGATTTTGCAACGATGGAGAGTTTGCAAGAAGCATTTTTGGCTTTCCAAGATTTTGTGAATTAGACTTCTTAACTTTCTTCCTCAAATTTATTTATGCTTAATTCTTTCCATCAAGTTTTCCATGAATGTTTGGCAACAAGAAGCTCTGGGTTTGATGATCCAGGTAGATATTGGTGGCCACCCACCTATTCCAAATTACAACTGGCTCATTTTGACAGTTTTCAGTTCAACACGTTTCTTTATAATGGGAAAATTTATTTATAATTGTGGTTTCTTCACTTCTCGAGCTATCCTGAATTCCTACACAACATCCAAGTGGATAATGGTGCATGCCCACCTCTTCCAACTGGCTTATTTTGGAAGTTTTCATGTCACTACATCTTTCTATACTTCCAGGGCCATTTTGGGGCCCTAAAAAATGTTTTCTTGGATTTCCATAGTCAAACTATAAATATAGTTAGATTTTGATGGCATAATGTGTATTTCTTGAAAATACCCTTCCAACGGGCTATCACATGCCTAAACCAAAGATCATATGCAAATGTTACAACCTCAAGAAGTTGATGTACTAACTTACCTCAATGGGGCCCACATGAATTTTGGTGCCTCATCTCCTAAGGTTAGGTTTTTTGGATTTCTAGGGTTTTGGAATTCATGTTTATCATAAAAAAAAAAAAGTAAAATCACGACACCTTTGTTCATATACTGCGCTCAAGAGAATAAATTTTACAAAGGAAAACAAAATCTACTTAGTATAAGTTGGTCATTACCTACTATAACTTGGTCTAGAAGGTGAACGTGGGATGGTCTTGGGTGCCATAGTTGTTGGCCTGTTTGTTGTTGTCGCCTTGGATGCTTTGGGCACTGTTGTCGCCATGGTTGTTGACTTGTGTGCCTCTGTTGCCGTGGTTGTCGACATGTTTTCTGGAGTTGCCATCGATTTTGATGGGATTGATCGAGCCAATGTTGTTGCTCGTATTGACTTTGGGGCCTTCTCCAGTCATGTTGTTGGCCGTTTAGAGGACTTACAGCTGCTGCAAAATTTTTTAAACAAACAAACGCCACTTTAACTCAAAAAATGCTAAACTGCATATCAATACATAATAAAAACACAAAAAAATAAAAAAGAACGTTGAACTGCATCAATACATAATGTGGGCATATAATATGCTCAAATCATTAACACCCAGAATACCTACAACTAACAATACCACTACACAACTAAGTTTACATAGCTTATGACATTACAGAAAGTAAGAACTTAACAATACCATTACAAAGCTAAGTAAAAACTTAACATTAGTATACCTTAGGACGGGAATACTCAATCGGAGCCCAAAGTCTGTAAGTAAGAGGTGAGAAATACAATGGCATAGCCTTCGTTATATAGGAACGGGCGGACTCCAAAGTCGGATCTAGATTCATTGCATGTGAACTCCATTCAGTCGCATTAAATTCTTTCACGTACAGAATCGATGCGAAGTCCAATCAGTAGCACTATATTCTTTTACAGGATCAATTCGAAGTTTTCATTGCATATGAAACCATTCAGACACATTAAATTCTTTCACCCATTAAAAATTGTCCAAACTATTATTCTTTGGGCCCCTCTCTTTTTAAATTCTTTCACCCATTAAAACTTGTCCAAACTGTTATTCTTTGGACCCCTCTCTTTTTGGTCTGTGGATTCTCTATTGATTGCTATTGGTCTGGGTGGCAAATACATATGGATTCATAATGAAAAGTTTTAATATGGATGTTTTAATTCATAAGAGTAAAGTAGCTATATATTTCATAATATAGTTGGGGCCACTCAAATGCCTCTTGATAATAAAGTTGGGGCCACTCAGATACCTCATGTCCACAGGAATGGAGCATAGTGGTGAGTGCAGCCATGAGAGGTCGACTAAGGAAATAAATGACATGATTTAAGGTCCATGTCTTATACTCGATGTTGGGATGGAATTGCTACAGGTAGGTGGACCACTTCTGATGGAGGTCGTTTTGCAATTTCCCCTGTGTCTGTATGAATTACAAAGGCTTGTGATTAGTGTGGATGATTGTATCCTTTCCCAGAATGTAATGTTTCCATTGATGACAAGATTGTACAATAGAATACATTTCCTTGTCATAGGTGGGATATTTTCGGACAAAATTTAAGAGTGTCTCACTATGGTATGCCAATGGATGACTATGTTGAGTGAGAATTGCACCTACAACATATTCATATGCATCAGTCTCAATCTTGAATGGTTGTTGCAGATTAGGAAAGGAGAGTACTGGAGATGAGAACAAGCGATGATTTAGAACATTGAATTCTTGTTGTTGTTCCTTCCCCCACATGAAATTTTCCCTTCCACCTCCCTTGGTCACCTGTTCGAGGGCCCATGCAATATGGGAGAATCCCAACACAAACCATCGGTAGAAGTTGGCTAGTCCCAAGAAGTTCTGAAGCTCAGTTAGTGTGGTCGAGGCTAGATAGTCACGGATGACTTGGATCTTAGCTGGATCAACATGTACCCCATTCTCATCAACAATGTAGCCCAAGTATTGGACCTTGTTCATGCCAAAAGATCATTTTTCCAAGTTGGCATATAGCTTGTGTTGCGGCAGAGTGCTTAGAACCTGTTGAATATGTCGCAGGTTTAGCATCGATAATCTACTTACCTCCTTCGGGATTTGATTCAAAATCAAAATTGGCCTCTGATTCCGAAGCCTTTATCTCATCCACAAGTGACTTCTCAGAGTGACATTGTTCAGTGTTGTGCCAAGAGATTTTATGGTACTCACACCATTTTCCTGTGTCCTTCTTCATCTTTTCATTGCCCTTCTTTTGTTGTGGCTTAGATTGGTTGTCCTGAGAGTGGACCTCTTTTCTCTATCCCTTGATATGTGGGTTGGGGATGCCTTTTCCCTTCTTCGTATGTGGGGAGTGTTGGAACATATATATATATATATATTTCTAAACTTTTGGACTTTAAATAAATTTCATTCTTGGTTAAATAAGAATAAGACACGCATGATATATGTCATTGCTGAAGTATTCCATATAATAGAATGATCCTAAATCTCTTCATATTTGTGGAGCCCCCAAATGGTTAAAGAGCTAAGTCGCCAGAGTCATCTTCGAAGCTTCGCGCTTCAGGCATTTCAACAATTCATAACTTTAAAAAGCCCGAAACCCGAATATATCTCTTATCACTTTTTCACCAACTTTTGAAAGACATGTTTCATGGTAAACATGTACGTTTAAATCTTCCCTGAGTCAACACGTGGCACCTTTCTTTGAGCTTTTAATCTAAAGATTCAGATGATTCTAATTAACACTTAGCACCTCCTAGCCTCAACACGTCATCTAAAATAATGTCATCTTCGACACATCACTTTAGGTAATAGGATTTCAAGAATATAATAAGGAACTAACTTTCAAATCCACGAAGCGGAAAATCCCAAAATATCAAATCTTAATTAATTAAGTTAATCTAGATTAAAGACTGTTAATAAATTCGTACTTTGGAAGTTTAGACGTTTATCATCCATCACATCTTGAAATCTTCAAATTCCAAACTTCCGAAACATTTCAAAATTAAAAGGGGTTGATTAAAACTAAAAACTATTATCCGATAATTAATCATTTCGCGGTTTCAGGTTTCGGGGATTCTATCTCGAGCTACTCATTAAAATCTTGAATCCCGAATACCCAAAAACGTTTAAAGTTGAACATGATTAATTAATATATTAAACAATATTATCTCATAATTAATTTCTCACAAGTTCACGATTCGGGAATTTTCAAATATTTTTCATCTAAGTTCTCAATCACGAACCACCAATATTTATGGCATTAATCATGAATCAATGGCAATGATTTCAATATAGATTGCAGATCGTTGCCTAGATTTCCTCATTAAGCTAAATTAATTTTTCTTCAGTAAAGGTACTCGTAAATAAATATGCTTAAGGTGAATAATAATATTGGATTTTGAATTATATTTTCATTCTCACAAAATAACAAGTTTTAAGCCAGCTGCATAAGCTCACACATTCTCCTGTAGCAGGTAACACAGCTCTGATTTCATTAATATCATGGCACCATGAAAAATGGATAAATCATATGGTGAGAGTGTAAATTCAAACACAGATGTTATCTCAGACACTTCACCGAGATCCATAGATACTGTGAAACACTGGACACAGGTGTTCGATATTCTACAACACGAGTTGATAAATTGCCTAGAGGAATCAGGTGACGAAGTAACCGAAACCCATGCAACTAAACTCAGGGATATAGCTGAGTCAGATATACACAAGATGGTTTTGTGATCAAGGCTCATGTTGTATAATGACATGATAGGCTGGGCCCTGGAGAACGTCGATATTTCAACCAGGAGCATTTGCAATTCACATAAGGTTGTTGTTGGGTCTTTTCGAATGGAGAATATACAAGTAATATATACATTATACCCCATTTTTAAATATAGTTACAATATTGAATTCATAATGGAGTTTGACCAACAGGAGTGCACATAGTATGGGAAAAAATACCCTGATTTAATCAAGGAATGGTGGTGGCATCCTGAGAAATTCAGAGCCAACACTCACATCATATATTCCATAACATCGTTAGATGCCCATATGATCTATGTGGCTATGATTCTATGTGGGATATTCAGGAAAAATGACTCCTCTCATTTCCTGCTGGCATGGGTACCAATTATGCATGAAGTGGCTGAGGGATATTCTTTCAACTAGGCCAAGATGTTATCAGACAACCTCGCCAAGGAAATCATAGGGTACCAATTGGAAAATTCCAAAGGGAAACCTGCTCCTTTCTACATGTCAGCATACATCATGGATGCCATTTTTTTTTATCACTCCTTTCCCTTTGATGAGCTAGAGATGGAACCCATCCAGTGCCGAGCCTATCCATTTCTATCTCTCCAAGTTGTGGGACGACAAAGCCAGATATTTCTTCTATGAAATATTTCATTATGTAGTGGTGTTGATTCATATCACCCTATACGGTTTCCCACCTCCTAGAATTTCAGACAGAATCATGGATAACCTGGGAAAAATAGCAGACTGGTATATTGAGGAAAACATTTCCTATATCAGGATTTTTGGCTGCTTGGTTCCCCCCCATGTTCTCCCAAAATTTTAATGAGATCAGCTAGTATGCCAAAAGGTGGCTTATCATACCATGATAGGGGGCATTAGTAAAGAATTGAAAGTGGCCAAGAAAAAGGTATGGCCAACCTTCCCTTTTCAGTTTGGTATGTTTTCATTGCAAGATTTCATCCATTCAAAAGTAGAGGTTGCGGCTCTAGAAGACGTCAAGGTTGATATTGAGTTTAAGAGGCATGATCCCCATAAGATTGTGGAAGCTCACCTGGCTCAACACAATTTAAGGAAGTATGTGCACGCAATTTCCCATCAGGACGAAGTATTCAGGGGAGTTAGGTTATATGAGGAGGTATTGAGTAGTGTCTGAACTCTGTCTCCCAATCAATTAGCCAATTTCAACAATTTTCAGAAGCATAGAAAGAATGTTTTTCCAAAGGTATTACAAGGGGAGCCAATAACACCTTCATCTACATAGGAAGCTACGCCTCAGTTATTAGCTTCCAAAGGTATTTTTCCAAAGGTATTACAAGGGGAGCCAATAACAACTATTTCCAAGTAAAGGATGAGGAGAAGAAATGCCTTTGCCAACAGATGAAGAGACAGAAGAGAAGGCCAATGGAAGTTTTAAGTTTTACATATTGTAAAATTTAGTATTTTTAGAATTATGAGAAGTCCAACCGTTTTGAGTTGAGACCATTTTGTATAAAAACATAGATTAAAGACTTATTTATGGTTGCTTCTTGCCGATTGTAATAAAGAAAACTATCCTTATAGAGTATTAATACAAGTGCAAACAGAGATTCCAAGTTTTCTTAAATCTGGGTTATGTGTTTATTTTTTCTTCCATTTCTTAGCATTCCTTTATGTATTCCTTGATAAATGTTTGGTTCCAATTTAGTACAACAACTACTGTAATGACAAGGTATTAGTTACTTATTAAGTAAGCAACTTTTCCTCTGCATTTATTGTGAGTAAATCAAGACCTACTTGCTGTGTAGATTACTGCATTTTATGTGTTATTCAAGGTTACACTATCTCTTTTCCTCTACTGAAAACAAAGTAGGGCTCTTTAGTAATTGATTCCCTTCTTTGTTTTACAATTTTCTATTTTCATCTCATACCATTCGATATTGCAATTTCAACTTAGATACAAAATATGATATCTGTGCTATCAAACTATTAATTTCATTTAAGGAATTTTTCTCATACAACTAAGGTAGAAAAATCACTTTAAAACACACTCAAAAACATTCTTGATGCCTAACATTATTCTTTGAGCCTTAAGTTTAATCTCAGGAACAACATCTTTTTGGCATCATTGCCAGGGATGGAGAAACAAAGTTATTTTTCCCTGGGAGAATGACAAGGTGAGATTCTATCTTTGATAGTGAACAAAGGTTGAACACTGAATTACAACTATTTTTTATTTTTCACTTGGCGACTCCACTACAAATAAGCTGGAATTCAATCGAAATAATACCAGAAGCAATCCAGACGATAGGTAGACCACACCTATATCGGATCCCGAAAAGTTATTAAAACCAAAGGGATACCTCAAGTCGACTACCACATCGGCAGGTAAGAAATACCAACCAAAAATCACACAATTCAATACTAAGGTTCCGATTGAAGAATCAACCCCTAAAAATAATATTAAACAAACAGCCTCTACGGAGGCCTTGACTACCCAGCATGAGGTTAGGCATGAGAACCTAGAGGAATTTGTACCTGAAATAAAGATTGAAATTGACACTTCTGATTCTCCAAATAGTCTGAATAAAAGATCCTCTTCTATACCTGCTATCATTACTTTTCTGTCTACCCAATCCTCACCCGAAGCAAAGGTTTCAGTTCTCTGAAATCCTGAAGAGCGTACTTTATACCCCAATTCATTTCCTACTGGTTCACCTATATATACATCTTTTAACTCTAAAGAAACTAGTCCATGTTTTCCTTTCTCTCCCTTTCTAGACTTTACTTCCCCTAACGATCATTTTCCATATTTCCCTTTTTCGCATCCCAAGGAAGTTGAAAGGTCTCCACTTCGGTACCTAGAAGTTTTTGAAAACCCTAGATTTTTAATTCCCAAAGTTCATCCCCTAGACTTTCAATGGCTTTCGCTGGAGGTGGTGCTAGAGGAGGTAGTGGTGGATGGGGAGGTGGTCAAGGACAACCTCCGCACACTAGGATTTTTTCAAAAGTAGCGACCAGATACACTCCCTTGGTCCTCACCCCCACCCTTCATGATTTACATAAAAATTATATGAAGAACTTACCAAAATTTACAGGAGAAGGATATTTAACTGCCACAGAGCATATCACCTTTTTCGATCAATTTGCTGATATATTAGGGATTGAGCATGAAGATGTTTATTCCAGGATTTTAGTTCAAACGGTTGAAGGGAAAGTAAGAATCTGGTTTCAAGGACTCCCGGTAGGATCCCTTCGTTCCTACGATGATTTAGAAAATGATTTTCTAAGACAACAGGGAGAAATGAAAGACCATATTTACTACTTGACTAAATTCGGGGCATTGAGAAAGAAGAACTCTGAGTCGGTTCTACAATTTACTCAAAGATTTAACAAACTTTATCATAAGATTCCAACAAAATTTAAACCCTCTCAACCTACAGTGAAGGTGACTTTCATAGGGGATTTTGAACCCGACTTCGCTCTGCTTTTAAGAGAAAGAAGATTGGCTACCCTCACAGGGATGCAATACGACGCTATAGAAATTGAATCAAACATGATGGCATTTGGTAAACTAAAATCCAAGGTTGAGACAGGAACTAAAGAACCTAAATGCTTCAGGGAAGAAGTAGGGCCCTGCAGATCTAGGAGGTCTACGAAAGAAAAAATGGATGACATGGCTAGTATAATCAAATATTTGTCAAACAAAATTTCCAGAATGGAACTAGACCAAGCCAAACCTGATCCATTTGCTTGAAAATATTTCAGGAGAAATCCTAACCCCAAGACCCAGCAAAGACAAGTAAAAAATGAAGATAAAAAAATACAATGTCCTTTTAAAACGAAATTTTTTATAGGAGATGATATGCATAATTATGAGGGGCTAGAAGAGGATTTAAAAAACCTTAGTGACAAAGACCAATAAACTCCTCTAACTAGACAGGATTATGAAAGATCTCTAGACCAAGAGCCCATGTTTAGTAACAATGAAAGTATAAATAACCTAGGAGAGTCTGCATATCAAGGATGGAAATAATTCTAGGCCATATAGTTTCAAAGGACATAATCAATATTGATCCTAAGAGAGTTGAGGCTATTGACACAATAAACATTGCTAGAAGTAAGAAATAAATCCAATCTTTTTTAGGGAAGATAATTTTTTTGAGAAGATTTATCCCTAACTTCATCGAAATTATCAAATTGATTACAGATATGTTGAAAAAAGATAGAGAAGTAAGGTGGACTACAGAAGCCAAAGAATCTTTTGAGTGAATCAATAAAGCTATAGGCGAAGCACTAATGCTAGCAAGTCCGAACTATACTAAGGAATTATTGATCTTCTCTTTCACTTCTGAACATACTATCACAACGAATCTCTTGCAAAAGAACGAAGAAGGTTTTGAGAAACCGAAAGCCTTTTTCAGTAAACATCTCAGGGATGCAGAATTAAGATGTGATATACTTGAAAAACAAGCTTACACAATGGTTAAAGCTCTCAAGGATTTCAAGACATATGTGTTGCATTCTAAAATAATTACTTACGTACCAACAAGCACTGTCAAAGAAATATTGGTTCAGCCAGACAGTGATGGAAAGAGATTTTTATGGTTGGATAAAATTCAGGAGTTCGATCTAGAAGTGAAACCGACCAAGCTAGTCAAAGGTCAAGGCCTGGCGAAATTGTTAGCTGAATCAAATTTCAAGTCACTCAGGATAAATCACTTGGAATCACATAGGTATCTCCTAGATATAGATGAGCTTGATGATCAAAAACCTATGATTTAGATTGAAGGTAAATTTTCTTCCTCTGCTTGGTATTGCGACATTGTTTCATACCTCGTTACCCTTCAGTGCTCAAATGACATGACTCCTTCCAAGGAGAGAAATTTGAAGTTACACACAATTAAATATTGTATTATTGATGGCCAATTGTACTAGAAAGTGTAAATGTGTTGACCTGCAAAAAATAGATCTAGCTAAAAAATGATACACACATTTGTAGAGAGAATTGGAAAAGAAGAAGAAGGAGAGAAAGAATGGAAATAATTCTCATTAACCGTTATGAATAATGAATAATTTACACATGATATACTCTGTATAACTCAATGATTTCGACTTGGGGTGAACCAAGTCACCATAGTGGTGGTCTAGAGTGATCTGGACACACACCAGTAGTTACGGGAGTGAACTGCCACCTATTCTAGTCTCTCTGGCAGTTACAGGAGTGAACTGCCACCTAGTTGAGTTAACTAGTCAACTAGTCTTCAATTAACTGACTGAATAGAAGGTATTGAGGAGTTAACTTAATGAATCAAGGATAATGCACCACTTTGGTGATGATACCAAGGTAAGTTCGAATTAGCATGGTGATGATCCCAATGCAACATCTAAACTCAACTCAACTAGTCAAACTGAAGTGTGAATTGAAAGAGAATATTCTCCAGATGGAATATTCTCTCCTAAAATATAGGAGACTGGATAATGACTAATAAACAAATAAATACCTTAGGAAAAATAAATCCTAGGTATGTGTGAAGTAACTCCAACACCTCCCCTGAACATCACTATGGTGAAAGTAAAGATTGGGTCCCGACAGTGAGGCCATGTTAGGTACCCAAGTACAAAAGATACACTGAAAATAAAGTGAGGAAAGAGGGAAAACCTCATGGGAAAACACCCCCCTCAAGGTACAATGTATGTAAAAAAAAGAACTACAGTTGCTAGGAAACTGTGTCCTTCACTCTAAGACGACCTCGCAGAGAATGGAATTTCTTCTCAGTGAAGGTCCTGGTGAAAATGTCGGTTGTATGTTCTGTTGAAGGATAGAACTGTAAGTCGATGATCCCCTCATGTACTAAGTCCCAGATGTAGTGCATGTGGATCTCGATGTGCTTCATCCACTTCCTATGAACTAGATCTTTGTGGAACTTCAGAGTGCTCTGGTTGTCACACCAGATGACGATCGGCCGATGAAACTGAATGCCCAACTCAGTGAGAAAATGTTGTAGCCACATAGCCTAAATGGTTATGTTAACTACCCCTTTGTACTCTGCCTCTGCTAAAGATAGAGCAATGGCATATTTCTTCTTGCTCGACCAACAGATAGGCCTGGAACCAAGACTAAGTGAGTAACCAAATGTGGAATTGCAATCAATGTTATCACCAGCCCATTCAGAATCAGTAAACCCAATGAGATCTAATGTAGAGTCTGCTGCATAGTGAATCCCAAAGGTGATGGTTCCCTGTACGTATCGAAGGATACGCTTTGCAGCTTTCCAATGTAGCTCATGCGGCTCCTGCATGAACCTAGAAACTGCGCCAACTACATATGAGAGGTCTGGTCTAGAGTGTGTGAGATACAACAAGCTCCCCACTAGCTGTATGTATAGTGTGCTGTCAACCAGTGGAGTCTCCCTGCCATCCTCAAGTTTGACTCCTGATAGGAAAGGAGTCGGAGTAGACTTGCAGTCTGTCATGTGAAATATCTCAAGGAGATATCGTTCATACTTGGCTTGATACACTTTGATGCCTAATGCATCCTGACTGATCTCAAGTCTAAGAAAGAAGTGTAGCAGACCCATGTCCGTCATCAAAAACTTTTCATGAAGAATCCTCTTGACTGCAGCTATCATTGAAGTTGAGCAACTAATGATCAACAAATAATCAACATACAAAACTAAAAGTAGAAGTGAATCAACCGTCTTGAGCATGTATACATTTGGGTTTGATTTACAATGTACAAAGTTCAGTGACGATAGGTAGCAATCCATCTTGGCATACCATGCCCTCAGAGCCTGCTTGAGGCCATAAAGTGACTTCTTCAGTCAACAGACCAAAGATGAGTCCTGCATAAATTCTTGGGGATTCTCCATGTAGATCTCCTCAGAGATATCACCGTGAAGAAATGCATTCTTCACGTCCATCTGATAGACTTCCCATCCCTTGGTTGCCGCAATGGCGAGGGATAATTGAATGGAATCCATCTTCGCTACTGGAGCGAAGGTCTCATCATAGTCAATACCATGAATCTGCTGAAAGCCTTTGGCGACAAGCCTAGCTTTGTATCTGTTGATCTATCCATCTACTATGCTCTTGGTCCTATAGACCTATCTACATCTGACAAGTTTCCTCCCAAAAGGAAGGGGAACCAGATCCCAAGTCTAGTTCTCGAGGAGGGAGTTGTACTCCTCCCACATGGTGGATTCCCAAAATGGATTTCCAGTAGCCTCACCATAAGAATTTGGATCTGAAGACTGAACTAAGAAAATATGCCTAGAAGGAAATGGTTCAGTGGAAGTGAGTGCAATAGGAGGCTCCTTGAAATTAGATCGACTCCTCCTAGTATCGGCTGGATCACCAACGAGATCCCTTGCATCTTGAAGAGTAGTTTGTGCCCACTTGGGCCTCTGCTCTGGCTCTACAACTGCATCTAGATGCACTGACTCTACATCTGACTGTACTGACTCTGAATCTGAATCATATGAGTCCTCTAAATCATAACTCACATTTTAAGAAGAGTCAGCATGTGCATGCTCATCATATCAGAAAGGTGGAAGAGTGAAGGTGTCTGCATGTGACTGTTGAGGTACATGCGAGACACTTTCCTCGAATTGGACACTACACTCAATGATGAGTTGGTATGAGGAAAGATCAATAAGCCAATATCCCTTCACAACATCAGGGTATCCAACAAAAGTGCACTCAGTGCTCTTTGGATCAAGTGCCTTCCTCTTTTCAGAGGGAATTCGGGCCCATGCACATGAACCAAAAATGCGAAAGTGGGCCACTTCAGGTTTGAGGCCGCTCTAAGCCTCATAGGGGGTCTTATCCTTGATATATCTATGAGGATATCTTTTTTGGATGTATGTTTCATAGTTAAGTGATTCGACCCATAGTCTCTGTGGTAGTGACTTTCCATGCAACATACAAGATGCCATCTCCTTTAGAGATCTGTTTTTCCGCTCGGCTACTCCATTTTGTTGTGGAGTCTAGGGAACTGTATGTTGCAACTAAATCCCTGGATCATGGAAAAGATTATGAATCTCATGATTCACATACTCTCCCCCATTATTAGTTCAGAGGACATTGATCTTCTTTCCAGACTATGTCTCAACCAAAGCTTTGAAATCTTTGAGGTGTTGAAAGATCTCAGATTTTTGCCTGAGAAAGTAGATCCAAGTAAAACGTGAGAAATCATCAATAAAAATGAGAAAAAACCTCACTTTTCTGATCGATGGATGCAGAAAAGGACCCATGAGGTCACTATAAATCATATCTAAAGGTGCGGAATCTTGCTGAGACTTTCCTTTGTCGAATTTCTCTTGATGGTGTTTTCCTAGAACACATCCCTCACATACTCCCTTGGAGAAATGGATGTCTGGTAGACCATGAACTAATATTTTCTTGCTAAGTTGTTGCATGTATCTGAAATTCAAATGTCCAAACCTTTCGTGCCATATCCTACTACTTTCATCAACATGAGTAAGAAGTAAAGAAGAAACAAGTTCAATGAATTCGGAAAATGTATACAATCTAGACTGATGATTTACCTCACCGGTAGCAACCTTGGAGTTGGTTTGCATGTCATAGATGTTCACAACATTTGGTGTGAATATGACTCTCTTTCCGGTGCCAGAATTTGTTGTTTGATACACAGAGAGAAGGTTGACAGAAAGTTTGGGAACATGAAACACATTCTCGAAGCTTCCGTTGGTGAGTTCAATCCTTCCTTTGCCAGTGACTTCGAAAGAAGAGTTGTCCCCCATCAGAATAGGAGGACCTTTGCATGAATCCAAAGAAGAATAGACTACTTCCGAGGCATCCATGTGATGTGATTCTCCTGAATCTACAATCCAAGCATCGGGAGAGGAGTTGATTGCAATCAAGGCAAGGCTAGAATTGTCTTTCTTGGAATTCGGATCTTCCGACTTCTTCTTCTTTGCACCCTTGGGGATGTGATCTCCAAGGTTGTTTTGCTGAAGTATCTGAGACATTAGATCAATTTTTTTTTGCATGCATGTGGATTCTGAATGGAATCCTTTGTGACAGTATGTGCATTTCTCTCCTTTTCTTCCCTTTTCTCCTTTGGATCCGGAGGTATCGGTGAAGGGTTTTGTGTACCCTTCCTTCTTCGTATGTGCATGAGATTTCCTCTTATATTTATCTTTAGATTTATGATATTTGTGGCTTCCATCATGCACAATGAGTGCATGCGCCCTTGGGCCTTTGATTGCGCCCATGTTGATGAGCTTGGTTTGCTCTTGTGTCAGGGATTCGATAAAGTCCTCAAGAGAAGACATCTTCTAGGTAGATCTAGAGGAAAATATGACAGTATGGAAAGTGGATACAAATACAGAGAATTCAGGTCCAATATTGGAGAGAATGGTGAGAACCATTTGTTTCTCCTCCTTCGATTTATCAACCATGCAAGCTTTGAGTTGCGACAGTAAATCCTTGAATTTTGTAAAGAAATCTTGGATATTCTCGAAGATTTTTGGATCCAATGTGAGAAACTCCACCTCCAGCATGTGTCCCCTCATCTCATCCTATTTTCCAAATATCCCTTCCAATATGGTCCAGGCTTCATTAGGATTCTTACAGGAAGATATATGAAAAAGGAGATCGGAAGAAATAAGACTGCAAATTGTTCCGAGTGCCTCATCCATGCGATTTAAGTACTTGGATTTTTCTATGGCTGATATCAGTTTTGTATCTGTATTAATGGTTAACCTATAAAACCCTCTAGATCAGAGATGTATGGCTATTTTCTCCTTCCATGCAAAATAATTGTAAGGTGTAAGAATGAATTCTTTTTGGAATTCCATCTTTCTGCTGTGTTCAATCTTCGATACCTGCAAATTTTTTTTTGGTGTAGCTTTGCTTAGCACTCCGTTGGCTCTGATACCATGTAAATGTGTTGACATGCAAAAAATAGATCTAGATAAACAATGATACACACATTTGTAGAGAGAATTGGAAAAGAAGAAGAAGGAGAGAAAGAATGGAAAGAATTCTCATTAACTGTTATGAATAATGAACAATTTACACATGATATACTCTGTATAACTCAATGAGTTCAACTTGGGGTGACCCAATTCGCCATAGTGGTGGTATAGAGTGATTTGGACACACAGCAGCAGTTACAGGAGTGAACTACCACCTATTCTAGTCTCTCAGGCAGTTACGGTAGTGAACTGCCACCTAGTTGAGTTAACTAGTCAACTAGTCTTCAGTTAACTAACTGAACAAAAAGTATTGAGGAGTTAACTTAAGGAATCAAGGCTAATGTGCCACTTTGGTGATGATACCAAGGTAAGGTCGAATTAGGATGGTGATGATCCTAATGCAACATCGAAACTCAACTCAACTAGTCAAACTGAAGTGTGAACTAAAAGAGAATATTCTCCAGGTGGAATATTCTCTCCTAAAATATAGGAGACTGGATAATGACTAATAAACAAATAAATACCTTAGGAAAAAGAAATCCTAGGTGTGTGTGAAGTAACTCCAACATAAATACCCCTAGGTTTCTTGTTGTGTTTCTTAACATAATCTAAAACAGAAGGCGCCATAAATGAATTTCATGAAGGAGTGTGTGGAGGACACCACGCCTCAAGGGAAATGACCTACAATATTTTAAGAGTAGGTTATTATTGGCCAAATTTATTTACTGACGTGAATGCCAAGGTTAGATCCTGCAACTCTTTCCAACTGTTCTCTGGTAAGCAAAAGCTCCATGTACTACCTTTATTACCGGTCAAAAGAAAAGCCCCCTTTCAACAATGGGGTATATATTTCATCAGAGAAATCCATCTGCAGTAAAGAACCCAACATAAGTGGATTTTAACCGCTATCGATTACTTCATGAAGTGGGTCAAAGAAATTTTGACCTGGAATGCTACAGATTCGGTAGTAACAAACTTCTTGGAAGAGAACATCCTATCGAGATTTGGTTGTCCTTGAAAAATAGTCACTGACAATGCCCAAGATTTCAAATCTATTGCAATGGTCAATTTCTACCAAAAATACAACATTGTGTTAGGACATTCTACAACCTATTGTCCTCGAGGAAATGGGTTGGCCAAATCATCCAACAAGAGTCTGATGACTATCATAAAAAAGGTGTTGACAAAAAATAAGAAGGCTTGGCACGTTCACCTGAAATACGCCTTATGGACGAATTGAATCAACACCAAGAAATCAATAGGTATCTCTCCTTTTCAATTGGTTTATGGTACTGACGTTGTCCTTCCTATCAATCTTTCTCTTCCTCTGATGAAGCTCTTGCAGGATGCAAATGAAGATACAAACGATGTTACGAGAAGGATAATTCAAATAATCGAAGTCCAACAAAATATGGCTGAAGTAGATGACAAAATTCAAAGGTACCAATATAATATGAAATCCCTTTTCGATAAAAAAGATAGAGACAGGGATTTTCTCCCTGGAGATTTGGTTTTGAAATGGGACGCTAGGAAAGAATATGTGGGGAAACATGGCAAGTTTGACCATCTCTAGTTTAGACCATTAAGGATTACAGCTGTAGAGGGGAAAAATTCATTCTTACTGGAAAAACTCGATGGAAAAATTCTTGACGCTCCTATCAATGGGCGTTACCTAAAACATTTTGTGCAATAGTCATATTTCAAATTCCCATTATATATACCGGTTTTGGTTTCCTGTTCCAATTTGCAATTTTCTTTTCTTTTGTAGATTATCCAAATTTTACTTTTACTACAAATAAACTAGTTTTACTCGATATCATCAAAACAAGAATGTAAAAACATAGATATCACATACCATCTCTATTCTGTAGAATTTTTTGACACCTCCCATTTTTGTTTTTTGTAGAATACATACTGTCAGATGAGAGATAAGGGTGCATAGGCATCCAACACTATTTTTTCAAAGACATACGTTTTCTCTCAAAACAGGTGATAAATTAATGATTTACTTGATCGAAAATATAAAGGAAACCTAAGGTATGAACTCCTATCCTTATAGTTCAAGTTAAAATTTTGAGGAAATCTTATCGGATGTAAAGGGGTTTCACCCATGTAAATATTGTTACCTGATCAGGGATCAGAAAAGTACAAATTTACAGATTAATTCTAAAGCATTATCTGAATCAAATAAAAATGAAACAAAAAATAAGAATAAAAATAGGTCGAGAAAGAAGTTCAAAAATCAATAAACAAACTTATGTGGGAATGAGATTCTTCCACGTCAGACATTTTGAGTCTATTAGCATTAGAAGTCACTCTTGGATTGCTTGCAGGAGCAGAGCCCAATGCCCATCAGTTTTATGTCATAATTTGTTTAATGGGGTGATCAGATGGGAGAAGACTCAAGAAAATAGCTTTAACTCAAGAAACTGGGCCTGGTATGTAGACAACAAGGGAGGTCTTGATCCAACTTCCATCAGTAAATGGATAAAGGGTGATAGAGGGAAGACTTGAGAGAAGGGAGAGAAAGATTGCCTCAGGAAACATGCCTTTGTAAGCTTGGGGATGAAAAACTCGGAAGCCAAGATCCTCTTGGTCCAGAGCTTCGACGAGATGAGGGGTGACTCAACTGAATCCTTCAATTCCAAGTCGTTTCAATGCTAAGAAAACCATAAGAACTGATTAGAAACAATGTGACTATTACAGTGATCCAACCTACATCATCCTATAATAGCCACAACTCGAATCGATCCTCCAATTCTGAGTTGTTCTAACACAGTAAACAGAGAGATGAAAAAGAAGCTGACATCCATAAAGTAAGAAGTCTCAAATGCCTTATACATTAACCAGAGCGACCAACGCTTCATCAAAACTTTTACAAACAGGAGCTTTGCTCAACCATCGATCCTCTTCAAAATACAAAGACTCAGTCTATATACTCAGGAGAATTCACCTCACAGAGGTGTGTACAGTCGCCCAAAGCTTGGTGTCCCTTCAGTCAAACTCATACTGATATCTTTCTTTAATAACCACCTTAATTACGCATGGCCCCTGTAAGGAGGGTAGCTAAGCCATTAAGTGTTGGGCTAGCGTGCACAGACTTCTTTGTTGAGTCGGGGACTTTGGCATGGCTTCTTTGAAAAATTTGATACACAGGACCTCTTTGTGCAGACCACTTGCAAGACCCTCCATTCCTTATACTTAATGAATGAAAAGAGGTTTCAACCACCTGCTCTTGCCATCATTTACTCCAAGCGAGAAACAATATTGAGGTCGGACCCGATGGCGCCTGGACATCACGAGGATCCCCTCCGTAACTGAACTCGATGCCTTTGGCCTTCTGTACACATCTCCTTTCTTTCTCCAAGTGATCACGGGCTGTGACCACGGCGCTTTCGACATTCATGAATTGGAAGGAGCTAATCCCTGCATTTATAAATCGTGATGAGATAAATGCCGAGACGGCTCAGTCTGGTGCCACGCGTCTTTATGAGATCTGACGGTCCTGAAACTCACTTGGAGATATTGTGGGCCCGGGTCCAAGACTCTCCCGACACCTTGCGCATCGGAATATAACGAAGCTGCTCTTTGCGCCTTGGAGTCACAATGGGCGAAACGTCGAGATGGATTAGTTTGTCGCCAAGTGTCCCCTTTGAATGGACGACTGAAAATTCTTCCTGATACCGTGGGCCCCACTTTTGGTGCTTTCGGTGCTATTGGGGTTCGGGGTTTTGAGATGTAGAACAACATGAAACTCTCACCCCTTGAACTCCTGAATGCCAAAATGTTGACGCGACTAGATCTCGCGCCACGCATCTTCTGGATGGACGGCTGCTATTCTCCCCTGCACATAATATGGGCACGATCTAGTGTGTTAACTTCAGTGCAAATTCCCTATTTGCAATATCCCGCCAACTATTTCTCTACTCATATAGATGGATTTGGACCATTGACACTATACTCCTACCCACTTTCTTGATTTTAAGTCTGTAAAGGACTTTTCTATGCGCTGCACTTGGGTGCTTTTCCTGCAACCTGCCGACCTGGGTGTCCTGATGCTAAGGACAAGTAATGTTGCCAACATTAGGCTCCATAGGGGATAGAGTCATCCTTGTGATGCTCTAAGGACTCAATTTGTAGTTCCAGTGCCTTTCTGTTGGGCTATGGAGTCATTTATTATGCCGAAACAATAAAAGTGAAAACGAAGAACAAAAAGGACAATATTTACAAAACACAAAAGCCACCGTAGGCTCAAACAAAACATTTTTTAAGAAAATGCCCATTTACTGGGCTGCTGAAAACTTCTCGGCCTTCTAAATCCTGTAGCTGATATGTGTTATTTGAGAAAACCTCAGAGATTTTGAAAGGCTCGATCCATAGGGCTTCAAATTTTCCATGCTTGCCCTTATCTTGTTTAGGAGCATCCCATTTCAACACCAGGTCTCCTATATGGAACCGCTGCTTCTTGTCCTTCTTATCAAAACCTTGTTTGATCCTCTGTTGATGGTCTTGAATTCTGTCCATTGCCTGCTCCCTGGCCTGGTGAACCTCCACTAGCTGATGAATCCTTCTGATCATGTCATCAGGCTCCTCCTAATGGTCCTGGAGGAATTTTTCTATGGGAATGGATAAATGAGAAGGGAAAACAACCTCTGGTCCATAGACTAATTGGAAAGGAGAGACACCGATAGATCTCTTTGTGGTGACTCGGTCGGCCCATAGAGAAAATTTTAATCTGGAATGCCAGGCCTTCTTGTTTTCTTCCAACAGCCTTTTGATGGTCCTGATCAAGATTTTGTTGGAGGATTCTGCTAAACCGTTGCCCTATGGATAATATGGCATGGAGTGAATCATCTTGATTCTGAACTACTCGCAGAACTTGGCCAATGGCTCGGACTCGAAAGCAGATGCGTTATCAGTGACAATTTTACTCGGGCAGCCAAATCTCGTGATGAGGTCCTCCAGGAATCCAATGATTACCTTGTGGGAAGCACTCCTGGTAGGGATAGCTTCGATCCACTTGGTAAAGAAATATGTAGTAGTTAGGATCCCCCTGTGCTACCCACTGGAAGCAGGGTGAATTTATCCAATGAAATCTAGGCCCCACTACTGGAAAGATCCTGAAACCACCACTGGATTTAATGACAGAGACTTGAGCTGCTTCTTTCCTGCAAAGTTTTGACATTTGATGCAGGCATTGAACCCTTTGCAGATTTCAATGAACACGATAGGCCAATAATATCCAGCCCTGAGTATTTTTTGGGCTGTGCCTTTCCAAAAATGGTGCCCTCCACACAGGCCACTATGAAATTCAACCACGATCATTTCGGCCTCTTGTGGACTCATGCATTTTAAAAGCACCCCCAGGGGGTCTTTCCAATATAACATTTGATCAATCAGGTAGTATCTGACTGCTTTGACCTTCAGAGCTCTTGCTTTGTTACTTTGTAGGCTGTCTGGGGGCCACAACTATTGCAGAAAGTACATGACATCCTTATACCAAGGACATTGAGCTAATGGGGGCTCTCTTCGAGGGTCCATTTCAGACAAACGACTCTGTGAAATTCCTGAGAATTCATTTATGAAACTTATCCCCAGAGCTTGGCATTTTGCTTCAGCCAACAACTTGGCTAAACCTTTACCTTTGATCAATTTGGTGGGCCTTATTTCCAGGTTGAATTCCAGAATTTTGGCTATCCATTTACTCCTTCTCCCGTCTATGTCAGGCTGAATAAGAATGTCTTTAACAACAGCCGAGGGGACATAGGCGATGATTTTTGACTGCAGGATGTAGGTTCTAAAATATTTGAGAGATTTTACTAGAGCGTAGGCCTGCTTCTCCATAGTGTCATACCTGACTTCGGCATCCCTCAATGCTTGGCTAAAATAAGAAATAGGCTACTCTATCCCAATGTCGTTTGTCTATAATAGAACAACAACCACTGTGTCAGGTGAGGCAAAGGAGAAAATAATGAAATCCTTCGAGTAGTCGGGACTGATAAGCACAGGAGCTTCAGTCAAGGCCTTCTTGATTTTCTCAAAGGAATGTCGTGATTGAGGGGTCCACCTTACTTCATTTCCTTTCTTCAACATGCCTGTTATAAGCTTTACCTCCTCAGCAAAGTTAGGCACGAACCTCCTCATAAAATTAATTTTACCGAGGAAAGATTGGACCTCCTTCTTGGACCTCGGGATCAATAAGGCTTGTATCGCCTCAACTTTGCTAGGGTCAATCCTGACTCCTTCCGCTGATACTATGTGGCCTAGTAACTTTCCCTCCTGCATGGCGAATAGAGATTTCTTGGGGTTTAATGAAATGCCAAAATTTATGCATTTCAAGAAAACCTTCTTGAGATGGCGACAGTGTTCTTTATCAGATTTTGAAAACACTGTGATGTCATCCAGATAAATGACCACAAATTTATCCTTTTCCCCAACGAAAGCTATGTCCATGGCACGCTAAAATGTTTCCCCTGCATTCATTAATCCAAACGGCATCTTGGCGTACATGAATGTCCCCCATGGAGTGGTAAATGTCATCTTTTCCCTGTCCTCAGGTAGGACAGAGACCTGATTGTAGCCAGAGAAACCATCAATCATGGACATCCTGGAAGCTTCCGTTACCATTTTCAGTATATGTTCCATCTGTGGTAAGGGGTAGTTATCCTTTTGTGAGCCCCTGTTCAGGTTTCTGAAGTCTACACAGAGCCAGATTTCTCCACTCTTTTTCCTTACTGGCACCAAGTTGGCCACCCACTCTGAATACCTCAGTGGTACAATGATCTGAGCTTGAAGCAGCCTCTTCACTTCCCTCTCCATTATAGGTAGCAACATAGGGTTGATCTGTCTCAACTTCTGCCTAAATGGATTTGCCTCCTCTTTTAATGGGATTTTATGCTCGATGACAGAAGTGTCATATGTTTTGAGGTCTTCGTAGGTCCAGGAGAAAACATTAGCAAATTCCCTCATAAGTCCAATGTATTCTGACCTCTGCTCCTTTGTCATACTTCTCAACATTTTGACAAACCTGGGCTTACTCTCAGTGCCAATGTTGCACTGAATAGTATCGGCATAATCTGCTGAGATCTCCCCTTTTAATGCCACATCATTTCCATCAAAAATCCTTTCTAGAGGAACTAGTCCTCTTGGAATATGATTATTGGGCAGCTGCACAATGTTACGCTCTGCAATCTTATTCAGAAAATTACCCCCATTAAGCTTTTCTTTAGAGACAGATTCTTGGTCGATATGCATCTCTGAAAATTCTTCGACAGTCTCCAAGAACTTCTTGATCTCGAGATCATCCTCAAATACCTTCCAATGTTTGACGTTGTCAGGTATGGAGGGCCTGTATTTTACTTCTACCTCATATCTGAACTTGGGCAGCAAGGATACTTTGAAATTGCTTGCTGATGTAGCCAAGGAATCTACCATTGTGTTCTCCTCTCTTGGGATGAAAGAAATGTTAAACGATGAGAAGAAACTATCAATTAGGTCCCATACCTCATTTTTGTAACTCCTGAGTCGAGGATGCTTAGCCTGATAAGCACTTCTGATCTGTTGGACCACCGACTCTGCATCACCGAACACTGCTACCTCCTGAATTCCCATTTCCCTTATGGATCTCAACCCCAGGATGAGAGCTTCATACTCTGCCACATTGTTGGTAACTTCAAATTCCAGCTTGTATGATAGTTATATGGTTTCCTGAGTGGCTGACACAAAAACCACCCTAGCTCYAGCACCTTCCCTGGAAGGGGCTCCATCAAAGAACATTTTCTAGATGGGGGTGATGGAGGGAGGAAATTTATGGGAAATGGTGGGTTTCTTTCTGAGTTTAAGAGGAGGTTCAGGAGCATGGGTGAGTTTTAGCACACTGGAACCTAAATCAGTGTCTAAGGAAAAAATGGGATGGTTGGTAGGGTTGGCCTCATCACTGATTATATATGCCAGTTGGGCTTCTCTGTATAGCCTTCTATGCTCTCCTCCAAACACTGGGATAGTAGCATATGTGAGGTCCATTTGTAAAGTTCCCCCCATTCTTTTTATCCAAGATATTGATAACAACATACCGAATTTGGGGGGGACATCGGCTACTACAATATCCATGACCACACTTTTCATGGGTAGCTGAAACAAGGTCACAACCAGGTCTTTGATAACTCCTAGACATTGAACCCTTATAGAGTCAAAGGAATAGAGGTCATGATAGGCTCAGGTGACTTCTAGTCCTAACTCTTCCATGACAGTTTTGGGCATGAGGTTGTGAGAATCCCCCAAATCCATCAAACAGTTGTGCAGTACCTTGTCATGTATGTTCAAGTAAGTGTAGAAAGGAGGGGATGAGTCATTCCTGTCTTCTACCATAGGGCCTAGAATAACTACAGGCTTTTAATCTTGCAAATTGATGGAGTCTGTGGGAAGGCTTGAGACCTAAGATTGTAAAATATCAGAGAAGCGTTTCTTGAACCCTTCATGTTTAATCAATTCTGTCAGGGGCACAGGGATTCTGATTTTTTGAATTTCATGCTCGAAATTAAAAGAAGACGAGAGATTTGGGATTTCTCTTATTTCAGGAACATGAATCTGAACTATGGGAGAGGGGAATTGAGTCTTCTTACCTCTATGATCTGCTACCTCATTAGCAAGCTTCTCTGATCTAGTGGACCTCTCAGGAACATTAGGTGTTGTTGTCTTTTTTTTAGACCTTAGATCATATCTGCCTTGGCTGCCACTAGCCTTGTCTCCCTTTCTCAATTCATTTAGCTGATTGTCCATGAGATACTCCTCATATGCTGATTGAGTGAGATGAAGAAAATGAGGCATGTGTCCAAAGCAATGGATTTCAGGATCAAGTTCCTCTGCTCCTTCTTGTTCCTCCTCGACCTTAACTTTTTGGTCGTCTTTGTCTCTTCCCCTTTCTCTCTGGATAGTTGGGGGAGTTATATTATTTGGCCTCCTGAAACCTCCTTTTTTTTTGGCATTTTGAGGGGCCCTATATGCTTGTCTTCCCTCTACCTTCATTTTCTCCATCTCTGCAGACAGAGACTTCACCAGCTTGGTCAATTCGTCCACTTGAGGGTGGGGCACCGACGAGCTAGAAGTTGAGGCTTCAGATCTTCCCTTTCTCCTATCTGTGTCAACCTTGTTCCTCAGTCTATCAGCTGCTAATACATTAGAGTCCACCTCTATGTCTGCATATTGCATTTGAGCTAAGGAGGTGGCTCTTCTTTCTGTTAATAAGAGACAGAAATCAGGGCCAAACACACTAGCATAAGAAATTTTGGCTGAGGCTTCTGAGGGCTTTATTTCAGCAGGAATCTTATTATACATCTTATTGAATATTTTGGAGAAGTCAAAGATGGAATCTCCTTCCATATTCTTCAGAGACCCAAACTCTGTCATGTAATACATGAAATCTTTCCTATCTCCCCACTGCCTCAGGAAAGCACTATCTAGAGCTTCAATCCCAGCAATAGATCCTGGAGCCAATCCTCTAAACCATTTCCTCACCTCACCATCCAGGCTCTGGATGAAGACTCTCATCCAGACATATTCATTTTCAATGTTGAGGTTGCCTGCGTAACTGTAGAAATCATCCAAGTGCTCCTCCGCAGTTACGTCCCCTTCCCCGGTGAACTTGGGCATGTATTTCAAGTAATAATCAATAGGGAGAGGATTCATAGGATGGGGTAGAACTAAGGGAGGATATCTGGCAGTGAATATGGCGTCCATTCTATTCAGAGGGGGATTAGTACCAACCATAGGAATATTAGGTGAAGGAGAACTGGGAGGAGAAGGAGTTCGCGAAGGGGATATTGGGAATGAGTCTCGAAGCGGAGTGGGGAACAAGAGGGGATTTAAGGAGAAGGCTAATGAGCTCAAGTCAGTAGGTGCTTCTCTTTGCACATGAGTAGTAAATATACGAGTGGGGAAATATTCTATGGTCCTAGGTCTACACCAAAGTACAGTTTTAGGGGAGAAGGGAGTGACAAGGTCTCGTCCCTCCAGTCCCAGACCAGTAGAGGAAAACTCAACAGGAACACTCCCGAAATTTAGGAAACGGGAAACTTCAGAATTAGGTCTGTTGAGAAACTGAGGAGGAGAAAAAGGAGTTCCCACAAAAGGATATGGTGGATTACCTATTTCGGTGGTGGATGATTCTTCTTCAACGACCTTTCCCTTTCTGAGAACTGCCTCTGGATATGCTTTAGGCATAGCTACAGGCAGCTGTGGATGAGACCGTGTATGCCTGCCTCTGAAAGCCACAATTAACACGACAGGTTCACCATAGTGGATTCATCACAATGGAGTCGCCAAGTGCACAGTAGCAATATTGAAAGGCTATGATACCCGATGTACCTTCAGGATTAGAGGCTCAATGTCGTTCAATCCCAGGGAAAATTTTCAACTTCGTCCCCGGCAACGGTACCAGAAATGTTAGCGTCAGAAGTCACTCCTGGATTTCTTGTAGGAGTAGAGCCCAACGCCCATCAGTTTTATGTCATGATTTTTTTAATGGGGTGATTAGATGGGAGAAGACTCAAGAAAATATAGCTTTAACTCAGGAAATTGGGCCTGGTATGTAGACAGCAAGGGAGGTCTTGATCCAACTTCTATTAGTAAATGGCTAAAGGGTGATAGAGGGAAGAATTGAGAGAAGG
Organism: Picea engelmannii; assembly: GCA_009831015.1. Classification (NCBI taxonomy): domain Eukaryota; kingdom Viridiplantae; phylum Streptophyta; class Pinopsida; order Pinales; family Pinaceae; genus Picea; species Picea engelmannii. The sequence continues at coordinate 662,145 of ML784066.1, read as the reverse complement.
GCGAGCAAGACTGCCTCAGAAAATAGGCCTTCAGAAGCTTGGGGATGAAAAAATTGGAAGCCAAGATCCTCTTGGTCCAGAGCTTCGAGGAGCTGAGGGGTGACTCTACTGAATCCTTCAATTCCAAGTCATTTCAGCACTGAGAAAATCACAAGAACCGATTAGAAACAATGTGACTATTACAGTGACCCAACCTACATCATCCTATAACAGCCACAACTCGACTGGATCCTCCAATTCCGAGTTGTTATAACACAGTAAATAGAGAGATGAAAAAGAAGCTGGCATCCATAAAGTAAGAAGTCTCAAATGCCTTATACATTAACCAGAGTGACCAACGCGTCATCAAAAATTTTACAACCGGGAGCTTTGCTCAACCATCGATCCTCTTCAAAATAAAAAGACTCATTCTATATACTCAGGAAAATTCACCTCACAGAGGCGTGTGAAGTCACCCAAAGCTTGGTGTCCCTTCAGTCAAACTCGTACTGATATCTTTCTTTAAGCGCCACCTTAATTACACATGGCCCCTGTAAGGAGGGTAGCTGAGCCATTAAGTTTTGGGCTAGCGTGCGCAGACTTCTCTGTCGAGTTGGGTGTTGTAGGAAAATTTGCCTGTGGACAAGTAGATCGACCTCTAAGGCTTGACATTAACCCTAGACAAAAAAGTGCTTATCATGGACACTGAATTTCTTTCGAATCTATCTAAGCCTAATGCATGAGAAGGGAGAGTAACAGAAGTACCTCTTAACTGACGTTTGTCCCTGCACGCTCCGAGTTGCGCTCCAATCCTTTGCTCCTCACTGAGGTCTGTGGACAAAACAAGATATGACCACTTCCTACTCTACTGACATTAGCTTGAAAATAGATCTACCAATGAATGATAAGTTCGTGTAACATCAAACACAAACTAGAAAGAAACAGGCCAAGCATGTCATATTAATGAGAATAACGACAACAGTACTTACAATCGTAGATGCGAATGCAACAGCTTCGTCAAGTCCTCTTCGTCTAACCCTTGCCTAAACGATCCACAACCTGGATGA
>ML784066.1:612631-627192 GCA_009831015.1 Picea engelmannii | reverse complement strand
CCCTAAAATAAGGAAAATAGGTTAAGTGACCTAGAAATGAGTTAAGTGACCTAAAAATGGGTTAAGTGACCTAGAGGATGAAAGTATAAATAAGATAGCAATGGTCTCTTGTAGATCATCCTTTTTGTGGATCAATGGAGAGCGTCTTGTGAGAATATCTCGTGGAGTATTGATGAAGAGCTTCTTGTGAGAGCTTCTTGAGAATTTTTGGTGTGGAGCACTTGAGAATATTGAAGATATATAGGTGAATGAGGTAACCAAAAGATATCTAAGCTGAATTTCAGAGGGAATGTGAAGAAAAGAGGGCCGAAATTCAAGGGAGGATAAATTCTTTTCATGATGCTTTCTAAGGTATGTTATTTATAGGTCGTATCACCATTTTCGTAACAATTTTTTTTACATAATGATTCAGACCATGATTGATATTCCATTGAGTAAACATATCAAAGCATATTTGGTAAATAATTCATCTTGTGGGTCGTTGTAGTTTTGGATATACACTCCGTGGAAAATAGGGTTTGTGGCTAGTCTTGAAACTAGTCTAAAACAAGTGTTTCGAGTAAAAGCGCCATAAATTCTTAATAACATATACAAATTTAGTGAGACCAATTATGTTGGTTATATTATAGGCTATAGTATTTTTTGTAACACTTTTCGATCGATTCAACAAGTATTCTATGTAGGGAACTTTCTACAAGGTCGCTCTCTAGAAAAAGCCAAAATTCAGCAAGGTATGCCATTTTTGGTATAACTCCTTTTCTGAGATGTTACAAGTAGTAAAACCTAGAGGAATTGCATAAAATACACTGAAGAAAATTGTATATTAGTTTCATATATTTATTCATTACAGGTACAAAGTTATGGTTATTTCAAGTTAGGGTTGTTGACTAATACAAAACTAGTCATGGTTGAGACAAGTCGTTGATGAGTTGTCACATACATCAGGTGTATAGTTGATGATGTTGGTACATATTGATGATTCATTGTTGATGAGTAGTTGAAACATGATTTTTATATACTTGATACATGGTTGGATGCACTTGTTTGTGGTACAGGTTGATTACAGACTGTTTGGCACAGGTTGGTGCATGGTCGATGCACTTGTTTATGGTAGAGATTGATATATGTCGAGGATTGTTGCCTCATCTCAGTTGGTGTTGAGGGTGTAAGCTGATTATTGCATTACATAGCTGGTGCTCTTGTAGAGTTGTCCTCTATTCATTTGTTGTTGAAAAACCCAAAGGATTGTAGTCTATAATAAAAAGAAAATTGTACATACATCTTGTGTTTTTTGTGTTCCCTGTGGTGATGACTTGTTGATGATATATTTTTGATATATGTTGTTGTTGATTGCTATTGTTTTGGGGAACTACATTTTCATTATGGAAGAACATATAGAAAATGACAAGGGTTCATGTAGCGACAATGGATGACGATCAGAGGAAAGATCCAAGCCACATGATTTGAGGCCATAGATCAGAAGTCGATCCAAAGATCCCAAACATAGCATAGTGGATCCTTAAATTGTATCCCAACAAACTTGCAAAGACATGAAAAATCAAAAGGAAAAGACTGAGACAACCAAACACGGAAACAATAGCTTGGGTTGTGGTTATTCAAGAAGTTATTCATAATCTTATGGGTTATATGTACACTATAAATAAATAAATTTCATAAAAAATGAGCCACTATTGTTTTCTTCATAGAAATTTCAAAGTGTCAAAAACAACAATATAAAACTTCATATTCAAGCTAAGAATACAAACAATGTGTGGACACCCATATAAGAGAGGATTTGTTCCATGTATCTATATGATACTTGATTTCTTTCCCAAGAACATTTGTAATGTTCATTGCAGATTTTACCATAAAATAAGAAATTGTTGTAAAGCTTGAGGCCTTTGTTGAGGGGTGAAAATTCTATTAAAACACTATAAAAGTCATGAAGAGAGCCTACTAGCTTTATAGGCCTCTAGAAACATGCAAATATAGCATGATTACATCCATTGCTTATTATTTAGGCTAAGATGTCTATGCTTTAGAGCTTCCTACAATCAATACAAGCATAGAGTCAAAGGGAATTATTCAATAAGACCACCAAGTATGTTATTATTATTTTGGGTATTGATTCTTCACTTTGTCTCTCAAACCATGCAAAAATGCATGCCGGAGTGGATGTTCCAAGGATAGAAAACATTGCTACAATAATTAATTCTACAATTGATACATCTCATAGATCTTGGGTGTGAGGCATGATGAAAGAGAGCTACAAAGTTTACTCAGAATATTTGACATGTGAAGTATTGTCGCATTGATACAGTTTTTCTAGAAACAACAAAAAGAAATTGAAAGAGTGTGATAGATAATGATGCCTATGATCAAGAAAAGGGGAATGATCAACCTAGAGAATAAATAAGTGACGATTTGATGATGTAGAAAAATGAATGAATACAATCATAATTCTCACTATTGTAATCCCAATTTTAGGTTTTTGTGATGTTGATAAGGTTCATTTAGTGTAGATTCACATCTAAACTTAATCAAGAACATACAAGTTGGAAAATTTCACCAAGTTTAATAGAGGATTTATCCCAAACATAATCTAAAACATGCTTTTGTATGGAACAAAGAAAAACTATGCATTATCTTCACAATGAGCTTGACCAAACATACAAAATGGATTGTTGAGAGATTTACATTCAAGTATTAAATATATGTTTTGCTACCATTAAGTATCTATTGCAATAATGGACATGGCACAAATTACATACTAATTTATCAAGAAGCTAATGTCAAATGTACTCTAATAATAATCAGATATTAGATATTGATGCTATAACCACACCATGGCCTATAATAGATACACGCATAGCATTACAAATGCAACAAAATAACTATGAACCAACATGTCAGAGGACTTTTTAGAGATGAAATATTTGAACATGGAGAAAGAAAGATGACCTCATTTCCTTGGCTCGAATCGATGCCTATTCTTTTCTCTTCATAATTGTCACTAAACCAAATGTTTGTAGTTAATATTGCTAATAAGTTTCCAATGGCATTATAATTTACATGAGTAAGCCATGACTAATTATTTTGGTCTTTTGCAAAGCTCAGAGTCCAAGAAATTATAAAAATTCAATGGAATTACAGTGAAGGTGAGATCTAATCCCATTAAGTATGGACAATTAATACAATGCCAATTCTCAGATCGATAATGATTGATAAAGTGTATAACACATGGATTAAAGTGGGGATTAAAAAAGACAAGGTTTCCAAGATTCTCTAGGAATATTTCATTAAGAAATACTTAAACTAGTGGATATGCTAACATGGTGGTAGGTTAATATGGGTGTCATTTGAGTTATGGATTTAATGTTGTGGAAGGGTACATTGTATTAGGGAATACATGAGGGACAACACGAATAAATATTATTTTTGTAGTGCACCTTTTCTAGCTACCAGGGCTTAAACTCTCTTAAAGAAGTCTATAACACCACTTTCGACATAACTCATACAAGTATTATATAATCCACATGCATTTAAAAAATAAACACATTTAAGCTGAGAGTAAAACTTATTATTTACTGATATAATTAACAATCAATGGCGTTTCATATTAATTCATATACACAGCAGAACACATGATAACATATGCAGCACAATCCTACAAATCATGATTAAGGCATAATCAGATACTTATCTTTTAACAGTGGTAGAATCCACCAACCAAGTGCAGGCCTTCCACGAACCTCCCAGCCTTAGACCACACTGCTCATCAGCTCAGCAATGGGTCACCCCCGAGATGAGACTAAACTCCATCCCAAGGCAAGGAATTCTAGGCTAGGCTGAGGTTACAGGGAAAACACCACAGAAAATCAGGAAGGATTCTTCCCAGGATGCCATCTTATGCCCACTACTACCAGACTCTCATTCCCCACATGCATGTTCCGCCCAAGAGTATACACCTTCACAAGAATAGTCCATCGACGCTAACCTCCCTCTCTGGGTCTCGACAACAGGCCGAATCAGGAAGTCTCGGAGCCTGAAGATGGTGTTGGATACTCTCTAGAAGAAATCTCTTCCAACAACATCCACCTCCGTCACCTAAAGAGAGATCACACACAGGCTCAATTACAACTCACGCTGGCCATCAGGCCATGCACAGTCCAGCTCTGCGTGGTCACCATAGCCAACTGGAAATACAAACATGGCCTCTCAAACAGGCTCAGGAATGGCGGAATGGTTTAGGGTCACGGGTTCAGAACAGAACCTCCACGCATAGGTTCGATCAGTCAGATAGAGGATGTGCACAGACTATCAAAGACAACATGGAATTCCCGACTCTCAGGAATGCATGAGGTATTATTGCAGAGGTTGGGTTGGTCATACTGTTCAACGCTCCCTACCCGCTCAAGTAGTTGGGGTGGAATGGAGGAGAGAGAGCGAGAGCTCTCATGGATCATCTTAGCTATTTATTTGCATGCACCAGGGTGGACACTTGTCACCCTTGGAACTACATGTGTTCCATCAGCATGCATCCCCTTTGCATGCTTTCCTCTTTCCAGGAACTTAGGATAAAAGTGAAAACATAAAATGCACATGTTCTTTTGGAATAATATTAAATATTATTACTCCCAGGCTTAAGCCCCCTAGGCCAAACACTTAGCCCCTTTTCCACCTTCCAGCTCCTAATTCCTTGCCCACTCTATGGATGCTTAGTCCCCCTTCACTCGTTCATTGTGGTCGGTCTGCACATGGCGGTGTTTATATTTTATTAATTTTTCTACGTGATTACATATACAACAACAATCTCATGGCCTTCAACACTCAGGCTCCCTGGCCTAACAAACACATAAGCCTCCAGCTTATAAAAACTTGGCTCACCAGCCTATAAAACATAATTACCATTCCTTTCAGAACATGGTTTACAATGGGGCTTGGCCTTGGGGACACTACAATCCCCCCCCCCTTATTTTTGTACTGTCCTCAGTGAAACTTTACATAGCATCTGCAAGATTTTCAAAAAATTTCAAAAAGATGCGTGTACTCTACCTGCATAATCTCTTCATGCTCCCATGTTGCATCCTTAGGAATGTACCGGGTCCACTGGACCTTTACAAGCTCTATGGCTTGATTCCAGACCTGTTTTCTTTTCTTGTCCAATATGCGCATAGGATGCACTTGCAGGACACCTTCTGGTTCCACCTGAATCACATTCCAATCGATAAATTGATTAGCATTAGGTACATATTTCTTAAGTAGTGAAACATGAAACACATTATGTACAGTCATAGATGTAGGTAATGCAAGCATGTATGCAGCCAGCCCAATCCTTTCCAGGATCTCAAATGGCCCACAAAATCTTGCTGCCAACTTGGTGCAACTTCCCAACCTTAGGGAACTCTTGTTAGTTTTCACTTTCAGGAAAACACGGTCACCCACTTTGAATTATCTATGGGTTCTGTTACTATCAACGTAACTTTTCTACCTGTCCTGGGAAACTTTTAGATTATGTTTAATTCTTATCATTTGTTCTTCCATCTCCTTGAGTAGCTCAGGCCCAACTACTACTCTGTCAGCTGGATTATCCCAACTCACTGGAGTGTTTCACTTTCTTCCATAAAGCGCTTTGAATAGGCTCATCTTCAATGATGCATGATACCCATTATTGTAGTTGAATTCTACCAAATGCAGGTAGTCTTCCCACCTTGATGGTTTATCCATCACATACATTCTCAACATGTCTTCTATTACTCTGTTCACTCTCTCTATCTGTCCATCAGACTCAGGATGATACGTTGTACTGAAGTTCAGATTCATTCTGAATCCATTGAACAGTCCCTTCTAGAAATTCGAAGTGAATTTCGGGTCCCTATCAGACACAATTGTCTTAGGAATTCCATGAAAACGTGCAACTTATTTTAAAAAGATATCAGCAACATCAGCTGCCCTATGGGTGGTTTTCAATGGAATAAAATGGGAAGCTTTAGTAATCTTGTCCACCACCACCATGATTGAATCATGCTGCTTGCTTGTTCTAGGTAGTCTGATGATAAAATCCATTGTTACCACGTCCCATTTCCACTCAGGAATGGGTAAAGGCTACAACAACCCTGCTGGGTGCCTGTGCTTAGCCTTAACCTTTTGGCACTCCATACATCTGGCGATGTATTAAACAATTTCTTTCTTCAAACCTGACCAAAAATAATGGCCTTTGATTGCTGCCATAGTCTTCTGAGAACCAGGATGTCCAGCATAAGCAACGTTATGCATCTCCTTTAGAATTGCCAGCTTCAATTCTTGGACATTGGGTACATACACTCTATTTTTATACAGAAGTAAACCATCAGTTCCCAAGGTGTAACTTTCCTTGGTCTATGGTCTCTCATGCTGCTGTAGCTTTGCTACAAGACTTTTGTACTGCAAATCAATATTTGCAGCTTCCAAAATTCTATCTTTCATCTCAGTCCGGTACATGCTAATGGCTGTAGCATGTAATTCGTGCACTTTTCTGCTAAGTGCATCAGCCACCTTATTTTCTTTCCCTTTGATATTCTTGATATCAAAGTCATATTCACACAGAAACTCCAACCATCTGATTTTCCTGGCATTTAAGGTCGACTGATCAAATAAATACTTCAGACCGTTATGGTCTATTCTCATCTCGAATCTCTTGCCCATGAGGTAATGCCTAAATTTCCTCAAGGCGTGGATGATTGCTGCCAGCTCTAAATTGTGAGTGACATAATTATTTTCATGCTCCTTCAACATTCAGGATTCATAACAAACTACAAATCCCTCTTGGCTGAGAACTCCTCCCAGCCCCTCCTTACACGCATCTGTGCACACTACGTAATCCTTATTTGGATCTGAAATTTTCAGGATTGGAGAACTTGTTAGTAGCTGCTTCAATCGCTGGAAGATGCTCTCACATTCTTCAGTCCACTGGAACTTCTTCTCCTTCCTTTGCAAGGAAGTGATAGAATGAACTATCTTTGAGAATCCGGCTATGAGTCTCCTATAGTAGCCCACAAAACCCATAAAAGATCTAACTTCTGCCACATTCCTTGGCACTGGACATTCTCAAATGGCTTGTACCTTTTTAGGATCCATAGTGATCCCTTCTTCAGATATAATGTGTCCCAAGTAATGGATCTTCCTTTGACAAAAAGAGCACTTGCTCAGTTTTGCGTACAGCTGGTGTTCTCTCAACACCTGCAGCACCATTCTCAGGTGTTTTTCATGTTCTTCCTCTATCTTGGAATAGACCAAGACATCGTCTAGGAAGACTATGACAAACTTCTCCAAATAATCTCTGAACACTCCATTCATTAAGCACATGAAAACAACAGGCACATTGGACAGCCCAAACGGCACCACCGTGAACTCATAATGACCGTACCTTGTTCTAAAGGCAGTCTTGCTGATGTCCTCATCCCTTATTCTCACTTGGTGATATCCCGATCAAAGATCTATTTTAGAAAATATGTTCGCATCCTTCAACTGATCAAAAAGATCATCAATCCTTGGCAGAGGATACTTGTTCTTAACAGTGACCTTATTCAACTGCTGAAAATCAATGCACAACCTCAATGTCCCATCTTTCTTCTTCATGAATAGGACCGGGGCTCCCCATGGTGACACACTGGGGTGAATGTAACCGTTCTTTAGAATCTCTTCGAGCTACAATTGCAACTCTTTCAGCTCTGGTGTACTCATTCTATAAGGAGCCTTTGAAACTAGAGTTGCTCTAGGCATCAAATCTATAGAAAAATTGATGTCCCTCTTTGGAGGTAGTCTAGGTACCTCCTGAAATATGTCCTTGAATTCTTTGAGTACTTCATGGTCTTCCAGATTTGAGACTTCATCTTAGAATGCTTCTTCCACTCGACATGCAAATAATTGACAACCCTTCCGGTAACATTTCTTCAGCTGCATGGCTGAGATTTCCCTCACAGCCACGACTCTGGGAATTCCTTGGATTGTTACCTGATTTCCCTCTTCATTCAGGTAGGTAAATCTCTTGTTATGGAAATCCAGAAGGGCATGGTGCTGGTTCAACCAGTCCATCCCAATTAAGCAATCGTATGAGCCTAAAGGCAGAATGTTCAATTCAGCCTTAGTGCTCATTCCTTTCATGTCCACTGAACAGGACTTAACTAATTCAGTGACCTTTCTCTTGGTCCCTGTGGCCAACTGCACTAACCAATACTTCTCATGTTTTATTCTCATTAGATGCAAACTTTCCACCACTCTAGGATCTACATAACTATGGCTAGCCCCTGAATCAATTAAAATAACAAGTAGTCGGTTGTTGATCATACCTTCCACTTCAATCATGTGCGATTGAAATTCTGATTTCTTGTTGTCCAGGGCTACGTAGATCCTCAAAATTCTACTACCCATATCCTCCACTGTTTCATCTTGTTGAACAGTATGTACAGTTTTCACTTTACCATTTTTATGGGGACAATCTCTGTACTTGTGGTTTCCTTGACAGCCCCAACACTGAATGGGCGTCTGTTTCTATCTTTGTGCTCCCTCTTCATTCATTCTCAGCTCTCTAAATGATGGCTATCCCTAAAGACTATTTCTGAAAAAGGAAGGCTTGTTTCCCTTCTGCCTCTGTTCCTTCTTAAACTTCCTCTGATCATTCCAAACCTTCCGAAGGATAGGCCTTTCTCCTTGCTGTTCATACAAGCATTTCTCCCTTCTTATGGTTTCTTCCATGGTCTTAGGATTGTCATATTGAATCTTGTCACTCATGGAAGGTGGCAGTCCACTCAGATATCTCTGAATCTTGACAGCCTCATCTTTGATGAATGGAACATACTTTAGTAGTTTTAGAAAACTTCATTCATACTCATCAATAGTCATGCTGCCTAGATTGAGTTCGAAGAACTCCTTCATCTTTCTATCATATTTTCTTTTAGTCAGATATTTCTTCTCGAAATACCTCTTAAATTCCTTCCAAGTGACCTATTTCTCTCTGATGTGTTGCACCTGCACAAACCAATCGCACCACATGGATGCTTTTCCTTTCAGTTGGTACATTGCAATTCTTCCTTCTGCATGGGCAGAATAATTATGCAGTTGGAAGTATTTATTCATGCCAAGCAACTAGGTCTCAGCATCTTCCTCCTTCTTATGTTCTCCATCGAATGTTGGAGGCTTAATCTTGTTTATCTCCCCTTTCAATTCCTCCTTTCCATATTTTTGATGTTTTCTGGTAGGGGACGGGCTTGAACTACTATGTGTCTCCCTATCAGAATATCCTTGGGAGTGACTAAGATGTCGACTACCACTCCTCGACCTACTTCTTCTCCCATGGGTTCTGTGACTCTTCGTATTACTTGTGTCTCCTCCCTTCTCGAGTTTCCTCTCTATTCTTTCCAGGCTCTTCAAAAATTTTAAGTTTAATACACCCTGTCGATCCCTGACTTTCATGAGCTTTCGACTATCATCTCGGTGAGCCTGGGCCTCTCTTTGCAATCCTTCAATGATTTTCATTATGTGTCCTTCCTTATCCTTCTCTTTTCCATGCCCATTGGAGTTTGATCCTTCGACTCCTAGGTTAACATCCTTTCCTTCCTATTCATCTTTTGTTTTGGGGGTAATCTACACCTTTCCCCACTCCATACTCGGCGTTGGTTAACTGGAGTCCTGACTTCCGTTGAACTCTGCACCTGCACTGTGAAATTAAATTTGAAGTTTGTCAGGCCATTAAACCTTCAGGAACAATCCACAATATTTATAATCCAATACGAACAAGAACAAAAGACATTTTGATTCAAATAAGTTTTTCTGAGTTCTCGTTCGGATCTGCAATTTTTGGGTTTTCAAAACTTTTATTTTTGGCATTTCGGGACTTTTGGGCCTTCGGGTTTTCGGTATCCGGGACTTCGGCACCTGGGAGTTCATTTTGCAGTGACTCCCAACCTTTTATCATTTCAATTCCCAAATTCCAAAAAATTGGTTTCCATATTCTTCGAGCCCACAACATAGTTTTTGTCCTTAAAATCTGCTACACTTCTTCTGTCTTTGGAGATTTTGGGACTTCGGGTTTTCGGTCCACGAGGCTTTCAGAATTTCTTTCCTTTCCAACCCCCAACTCCTGAAATTCCGATTTACTTTACCCTCCACGCCCACATAGAAAATAAGAGGTGCTTACATGCCCAGTTGGGTCTTGCTGAGCATGACAACTGTAGAGGAAAAAGTTAGAGAAAGAAAAACAAAACTATAAGCAAGAATTAAACAAATATAAACTAAAATTAAAAGCATAGAAATATAGAGATAACAAGGAAAAAAAGACCAATGTCACCAATGTTTTTTTAGGCTGATCTATTGATGAAATCAAAGCACAATGAAGAAATGGGACTATGAGTCCCTTCTTCCTCTAAAGGAAGGCTCTTGGACCCTCACAAGCTTGCTCTCCTTACAACAAGAAAAATGAAAATGGTGATGAAAGAACTCCTTTGCAAATCCACTCAATGGAGAGGTGGATTGCTCAATGAAATGATGCCACAATTCTCTTGTCAAGGAGTGAGTCCTTAAAACAATGTAGGCAGCATAGCATTGCATGAAATTCCTTGAGAAAATGAGGTTTCTTCATGGATTTTTATAGCATTGCATTGGCTTATTGTGTAAATCCTTTGTAGTGTGAAAAGAGGCTCTTTAGGGTTTCATTAGGTCTTTGACCAGCCTACCATGCGGATTCAGCTCAGATTTGAGGGTCAAATCGGCTTGGGAGCTGATCCATAAGTGGTTGGGAGGCCGACCAATTCAATAAATGCGTCGTTTAGCAGGTGCACGGATTTTTGCGCCAACAGCTGTGCATCGTGCACGTGTGCGCACATGGTACGTTTCTGTTCCGCGCATGTGCGCGCACACCCAAATGTGGTAAAGCGCTCTTCAATTTTTTCACTACTTTGTATAGTTTTTGACCTTTTTGGAATGCTATGAGATTAATTCAGTGCCATGAATGACTTCATTACTGTTTGACGATGTTGAGTTCTTGTCTCCATGTGCAGACAAAATTTCAGTGATAACAGATGCCCCCTGATGGATGAGGTTAGGAGCATACGTATAGCCGAAATCCATCAATGTTTCTTCTACTGAGAATGTTGTTGTAAGAGAGAGCAATAGTGGGATCGGTGAGAGAAATCCTTTGGAAGAGAAAGGAACTGGTAGAACCCGACCTTCCATAAGGTGCGTAAAATATACAACTGTGTACAAACGAGGCGGGCATGCCCCATGCTCATGTTATGTAACTCTGAAACAAAAGAGGACTGAAATGTTGGTGTAGACAAACTGCAGTGCCCTCGGGGGCGGTGGTGATAAAGGCAGAAGACACTGCTGCAAAGGAACATACTCTGAATAAGAGGCAATGATCACGGCAATAAGTATCAGCGAAAATATAGGCATTGATGGCCCTACCAAATCCAGAGGTCTTTGACAAATGATAAAAATAACTGCAATAGTCTCAAAGTAAGACCGACCATAACATGAGAAAGTGTTGGCATCGAATGTTATGGGGGCCAACGACAGCAGGGAGCAATGGTGTTTCACCCTGTGTCATCCGAGATCTCTCATTGAATGGGGAATGAGAATCAAGATACTATCGCCCTTCCGAAAAATTGTGCTGATGTCGACAAAAGGGGAACGTGACTCCCAGAAGCAAAGGGATTCATGGAATCTACTGAGGTGATGAAGTGGCAGAGGTACATGGACGAAGTTAAGACGTGGGAAGACTCAGGACTGCCCGTGGTTGAAGGATGTATGAGATAAAAAGTGGCCACAACCATGTAACAAGGTCGAGTTTCAGGGGGACGACAAGACTGGTGATAAGTTGTGCCAGAGGCGGGACAAGGTAAACAAATTCAGAGAGTCGAGATAAGTGATCTGTGCGGTGCTTTGAAGATATGGACGATGCCGGTAAGGGTAGATGATAAGTAATGCTCCAACCAAGGGTGACATGGGTTACACGTGGCCAAAAGGAAGCAAGTTGCCAACGATGACGACAAAAGAAAAGGTAAAGACTAGAAATAAAGGAATTTGTACAATAAATAACGAATAATTTGGGGAGAAATGTACAAATACAGAAACGGGTGCCCCAGTGTGAAAGAGTGCCCCAGGTAGGGAAACATTTTCTTGGAAAACTGATGAAGGGTGGGGGCCCCATTGGCAAGTTTCTGTATGAGGTAGGTGAAATGAGGATAGGTTCACAGATGGGAAAACTGATTGTGGATGAAATGGAGGGTTCATGATACTGCGGAGGTGCAGGTAAAAAATAGAACCGTAAAGAGATAATCTGGGAGTCCATGTGGGAAAGCTAGAAAAATGAGGAGAAGGAGCATGTGGCTGATTCACGACATGATGAAAAGACTATTGAGACTCCAATCCCTAAAGGGTAATGAAGAACAACATGAGTGTCAAAAAGTTCCAAAAGGTGCTATGAATGGGACAACTCATGTGGGTAAGAATGCTACCGGGTAACAGTATCGAAGATGCAAATGGAGGTGTGGGTACTACAGAGGCAGGAATGAGGGTCCTAAAGGCCAATATCAGAGGGTGTGACTGGAAATGTAAATGCAATAGAGCGGGAGAGACTACATGCCAGTGTTGAGTATATACCTGAAGGGATGATGTCGATGAATGATGAGCAAGTACCTGTAGACAGAACAACCAAATACCCAAAGTGAACTATATCTGAAGAGAATCAAGGATATGGGCATGTATTTGAAAAATGTGACTATGCGCGTGCGTACCTGACCATGATATGAGAAAAAGGGCACCACGGGGGCCCAGGACGAAAAGTGACCCAGGGACTGCTGTGATGTAGGTGACAGGATGTCGATCCCATGGCTGAAGACAGTTTGAAAAATGGACACCTTGAGCTCCCGAAATGGTGACCGGAAGTTTGGCAAAAGACCTATATATAGCTGTAGGGCCCACATTGCCAACTCATTTGTACCTGCTGCAATAGTGACTAAATGAGAAGTTTTCAGAGGAGATTTGGAGATTCGGGGAGGACGAGGCATCCGATCGACGTTCTGCGAGTATCAGGTTGGTGGTCTGATCATCCTGCATAGAAATAGGTTTTCAATTTTTGGGCAGGGTTTGTACGGAGGGTCGTACAGGGGTAATTAGGAGGTTTTTATGGGGTGTGGTCCCACATGCATGGGTGATTTAGTGAAAGGCGTTTTTGGCATTCAAAATTCACTCCTGGATTACTAGTAGGAGCAGAGCCCGAAGCCCATCAGTTTTATGTCACGATTTGTTTAAAGGGTGATCAGATGGAGGAAAACTCAGAACAACATTGTATCAACTCAGAAACCATACCAGGCATGCATGAACGAGTGAGGTCTTGATAAACTCCAAACAGTGAGTCATAGTAAAGGGTGAGTAGGTGGAAGACTTATGTAAGAAGAGTGCAAAGATCCATAATAAACATCAGGTTCATCATAGACTGAAGAAGAAATGTATTCGAACACAAAATCCTTTTACATTCAAACACATATACCAGAGAATACAAAGGTGCCGCAACAAATCCTTTATCGCAACAAGATTGTTGAGTCCACTTGAATCCTTTAGCTGTGAACCCTCTAGTAAGGATGAAACAAAGATGGAAAAGAAAGGAAATTGTTTGTTACAGACCAAGAAGTCTCAAACATAGAGGCACAACCAGGAAACCAGAGTATTGCTGAAACTTTACAGTCGGGAGCTTAGCTCTACCATCGATAGATACAAAAATGGCAAAAATGCCTACATATACTCAAAACAACAACAACAACAAGATCGAGACGTAGCATTGAAATCTTTGCGTCTGCATGGCTTCTGACAACACAGAGCTGCAATCTTTGAATGGTCGTGCACCTTATGGCAGATGTGATCAGTCTTCTGACAGTTTCTTCAGCGAATCGACGTGCCTTTAATTAATTGTAGGACGTCCCTATAATGGCGGAGATGATGTCTAACCACCACCAACCGCTTCAATAACTTCTTCTTGGGATCGGGAATGGCTCAGCCAACTCAGCACTTCGGGATATGGATGACTTCTTGCGCTGCCACCTGGAATAACTGAATAGCTTGAGGGACAGGTACAGAGGCCAGCGTGGAGGGTGAGGCACATGACAGGAATGGAGACGTCGGGTTATAAGGGCATATGGGAGAAGTGACAAGATGAGAGGAAGATGATGGAGGACATCAGATGGAGAAAAGGGGGAAGAAGACAGAAGGATTCACCTTCGGGTGAGAGGCTGACGTGGAAAGGGAGCGAGATATGCGGCAGGTGGTGACTGGACAATGGGACGGGAGATGGGCCACCTGGGCAGAGATGGGGAGGCGAATAGATGACACATGATAGCAAGGGAGAGGTGGAAAGGAAGGTGTGACGATGGGAGAAAGGGCCCACCCGGGGTTAAAGACAGGGAAACTGAGAAGGACGTGGCTGCCTTGGCGTCGTTGATCTGAGCACTAAAATCTCATCCGTAGGAAGCTGCTTATTCGATTCCGGACCCCCCCCCCTCCGCTTAAAGGTAGAGAGGCGGGGGGGGGGG